>JANBTT010000180.1:0-28441 GCA_027578915.1 Coemansia sp. RSA 1200 | reverse complement strand
TTGCTAAGGATGGTGACATCCTTTCAGGTTAAAATGATTAGGCGACGTGTTCAGCTGAGCGCGTTGTTTAAGCAAGACGCTTGAGTGGATCCAGTAGGTGAAGCTCTATAGGTAAGCGATATATGACTGCGGATGAATTGAACTGAACTGAATTGAGGCAAATAATAATATTGTGAAGATGAAGTATCTTTTTTGTGCATGTAAAAAAGAAAAACTAAAACGCGATGTTTTGTTCTGCTGCTTTTTTTGTATGACCTACGCTAGCTCGTAGAAAACGGTGGCGGCAGTGGGAAAGCAAAAAATCCAAAATCCAGGCTTGAAACAAACTGGAAGGCTTTTCCTTCTTTTAAAACAAAACAAAACATCTTTTTTCTTTGCTTAACCACAGCTAACTATCAGGCACAAAAACTATGCGGTTTCAGAGCGGTTCTGCAACAGCAGCAGCGGCAACAGTGCTGGGACTTGCGCTTACGGTTGCGGTAGCAGCGGAGGGAGGCAGTGCTCAGCAGCAGCAGGTGCTGGGCGCGCAGACGGAGGCGATGTCGGACTATCTGTGGGAGACGTTTGACCGGCATCTGAGCCGGATGCGGTTCATCGACCTGACGCACACGATCCGACCAGACATGCCTATCTGGCGTGGGTTTGGCAACAGCACGTTTTCGGCAGCAGTGAACCGACTCAGCGGCGAGCCGTTCACGTACGCGACGGACGGATTCGTAGCAACGGCGTACGGACTGACGACGGACCAGATGGGCACGCAGCTGGATGCGCCGGCGCATTTCAACCCGCTAGGCGCAGCGTCCGACGAGATCCCAGCCACGTACGCGCTGAGCAAACTGGTAGTCATCGATGTGTCGCCCAAGGTGCGCGCCAACGCGACGTATGCGGTGGATGTCGATGACATCCTCGAGTGGGAACGCCAGTACGGGCGCGTGCCGGCGCGTGCGGTTGTGTTTGTGCGGTCCGACTGGTCCAGAGCGTGGCCCCGAGTGAATACCGACGAATTCCCGCAAGTGTCCTTGGAGGCTGTGCAGTTTCTACATCGCCAGCGCAATATTCTGTTCCATGGCCACGAGCCGCTGGACGCCGACATGACTCCCAACTTTGATGCCGAGTCGTGGATTCTGCGCAATGGATACGCGCAGGCCGAGGGCGTTGCCAACCTGCATCTGGTTCCGCCCACCGGCTGTCTTCTCAGCACCGGCCTCCCCAAGTTTGCTGGCGGAGTTGGCCACTACGCGCGCTTTGTCGCCCTGTGTCCCGCCGAGTGGCCCTACGGCGCCGTTCCTGCAGCCACGAGCGAGGCGCCCATGCCGCTGTTTGCCGCGCCGCTGGAGTGGAGCTCTGCGAAGGGCTACCGCGTGCGCTAGCCTCTGGGCCGATATTGCCGTCCGACAAGCGCCCTGCCGATGTGGCTTACCGGCCATTACGTCATTGCGCTTACTGAAACAATAACAATAGTCATAACTGAAACAATAACAGCAATGCCCCCTTTCCTTCCTTCCATGTCTGGCCTGCATTGCCAACAGCTGTGGTGGATAACAAACGATGCACGCGGATGTAGAATGTCAAATTACATTTCAGGCCCTGGCCAAATATTAAAGTCAAAAGTAATGAGGGATAATGTTTGTTGTTTCAAACCACGCCAACCAGCCCGGACTGCCTATGCCGAAGGCTGCGCCTGCTGTGCTTGTTGCGCCTTTTGCTGCTGTTGCGCCTGTTGTTGCTGTCGCTGCTGCTGTTGCTGGTGGTGGATCTGCGCCAGACGCCGGTAGAACTCACGATGAATGGGCTCGCAATGACCGTCGTGGTACAGCATACGAGTAATGTGTAGCACCGACATCAGCTTGTAGTATCTCTCGCTCTGCCGCGGAAACCCGCCCGTACTGTACGCCTGCACCTCTCTGTTTATGTGCTGCTCAAGCGTCGTCACGTTGATCTGCGCTATCCCGCCACGAACAACGCTCTTTGGTGCCGCCATTTCCACCGCCGCCACTGCCTTTTGCTGCGGCTGCTGTTGGATCTCGCTGCCTGCTTGTGACATTTATATGGTTTATACAACTTGCTCTGTGACTTTGTGTGTCGTTCTCCCCTTTTTTGTGTGCGTGGATTGGGTCGTAGCCGTAATCGCGGTCGTCGAGTAGTCTGGAAGAAGAAAAAGAACGAAGAAGAAAGACGATGGGAGAAAGTTGAGGAGGTGTGTGTTGCTCCCACGCCGCTGACAGAATAAAATATAATAAAGAGGGAAAACAAGAAAGAGATAAATGAACGAAAAATCTTACGCCCAGTATCGTCGTGGGTTGTCAAATAACCACAAAATGGTAATAGATGCACCTCTCGGCTTTTTAGTTTAGCAAGAAGAGATAGCAGGCTCTGGTTAATGACCACTTTGGTTTTCGCAAAAAAAAAATAGAAACTAGAGTGAGATTATAAAACGCGAACTACCTGGCAACAAGTTCTGACAGCTTCTCTCCTCCACTTTCATGTGGAAAGATTGTTGCTGATCGAGTAAAAAAAGTGGAATAGAATAAGAAAAGCTTAATTACAAAGAATAATACTCTTCTTTTGCACACTATAAGACGAACAGTTAACAAGAAATAAGAACAGTGTAATGATTAATGTGAGGTGTAAGGATAGAATATAAATGTACAGGCGAGACTGATAGTGCTGATATGGATGGGAGTATAAAGTGAGAGAAAATGGAAAAGGATAAGGATAAGGAAACAGGAGGGGAAACCAAGAAACACGGTTGATAAAAATAGGTGCAACCCAGTCAACAGAAATGAAAAATCAAGTGCCGTGCGTTTTTCTTTTAATTTTCTTTTGCAAGGAAACGAGGTTATCCCTACTGCCGTTGGCTGGACAAGACGGCGGCTGTGGAATAGAAAGCTAGAGAGAGAGAACCCCAAAAAATTGGTGCAAGAAGGGCTTATTTCCTGTTATTTGTTATCTTGGCTTAAAGTCCCTGTGTGTGTATGTGTGTTTTAGTGGGGGGATAGAGAGGACTTGGGCATCACCTGGCTTTCAAGCCTCAATCATTATATCCCGAACGAGGAAGGCAATAAAGAAACAAGGGCTGGCAGAGTGGCAACGGAGATTGGTGTTGCTGCTATGTAAAATGGTTCTGCAGAAATATAGAATGCTCTGCCTGCTACTACGAGTCTGGTTTTAGAAAAGCAATATTGAGCAGAGAAAATAAGAGTAGAAAAAACGAAAAGAGGAAAGCTAAAGGAGGAAAGAAAAAGAAAAGGGCGTTTTGGAAAATATTGGCCTCAATAGCATTTTCCTCAAATGCTGTATGACATTAGTGACTTCAATGACGCTGCGTGGGTGACACGAGGGGAAAAAGTAGGGAGCAATCATTTCTCCTCTACGTCATCGGTTTTTTATTTCTTCTGGCTCTTCCTCTCTGTCTCTCTCTCTTTTCTTGCATCTGAGACGCAGGGCAAATAAAAACGGAGAAGGCTGCTTTCTTTTTCTTTTCTTTTTGTGGCAACAAAACCTATTATGCGGGAGGAAGAAAAAAGTGAGCAAGATAAGGATGCCAGCAGGTTTTCCATTGGGACTTTTTCAAAAAAAGAGCACTCATGATGTCAGTTATCATCAACTGCCTGGATGAGTCGTCCCAGATTCCGCCTCATTGGGATTTGTCGCCGCCTGGTATTTGCATCCTGCAGGTTCCATAATCCTGTTGTGCTGTGCTTTGCTCTGAAACTCCCTCCTCCCTCCCTGGCTTAAGGCTTGGTTCTGTCGTCATCCTACATGCGCCAGCATGTTAATTGCGGGCATCCAGAAAATGCCATTTTGCTTGCAGCATGGTCTTCCCGATGCGGGAAAATGCGTGGGGGTGGAAGGAAACGGAAGAGCAAGTAAACTGGGATTTTCTTCCGCAGAGCCTGGAATTTGATGTTTCTGATTAAACTTGATTTGATCAGCGTTGTGATTTGGTTGGATTTAGAAACAATGTACATGCAATGTGACACTGTCAAACCAAAGCTTCTCTTTCTTCAATCACACCAAAAAAGAAAGGGAAAGCCAAAAAAGCACCTCCCCCTTTTCCACAGTGAGGAAAAACGGAAAAAGTCACCAAGAACGACTTTGCTAATTTCTCTTCTCTTTCACCTTTTTCCTTTGTTCTACTTTTTTGCTTCATTATATTCTTTTTCTCACTTTTTCTTTCACCTATTTACTTTTTGTAAAATCCCTTTATTCTCTTTTCCACAGCCTTCTATCTAATCAATCTAAATCTGCGCTTGTAGTACATCCTCTTTTTTCTGCTCTGTAATCCATAGGCAGGTTTTCTTTAATCAGGTTTCTCTGGCTTAATCCCGTGCAGGCCGTGCAAAAAGCCTCTTCTTTCTTCCTCTTTTTACCAGTTCTGTCTACGCCACGGCCATGAGCAGATACAATCAGAAAAATGGGCAACAAGCCGCACCGCAAATCGACAGAGCACTGTATCGCGATTACCGCAATTCGCTTGCAAAGCTGACGTTTAATTCGCGCCCAATCATCAACGAGCTGTCAAAGAAGGCCGAGACGCACATTGACCAAAACGACACGGTGCTCAAAGCGATAGAGGACCATCTACGGTTTACGGTTCCAAAGCACAAGCTGCCGGTGTTCTATCTACTGGACTCGATTATCAAAAACGTCGGAGGAATGTACATCTCCAGCCTACATGGGCGTATCGAAAGGATATTCATGGAGATGTACAAGTCGGTGGATGAGACGGTGAAGGGCAACATGGAACGTACGCTGGGGACGTGGCGCCACGGGTTTATTGGTGGACAAAAGAATATATTTCCAGAGTTTGTGTTGCGTAAAATTGAGGAAGATTTGAGTAAACTTAAGGCAAAGGCTCGTGATAATGCTGGCCACCGCGCACCCGCTTCCTCGGGCGACGATCTGTTGGAGAATCTCTCCAATATGCAGTCGTATGAGCAAAGGCGTGCGCAGGAGGCCCGAGAGGAGGCCATCCAGCAGTCGGTGCTTGCCAAGGCTAACGGCAGAGGTGGCGCTGCAAATGGTGCCAAAAGGCAACATGGCCGGTACGAGAACATGCCACCTCCCAAAAGACAGCATACGCCTGGCGAGGCAAAGGTGAGTAATACGTGTAGCAGCGTATCTTCAATGAAGAGTTTAATTTTATTTTATGGATTTGCTGATGTGTATGATTGTTGTTCTGTTGCCGGAATTGGAATCGTTAGCCGGATGTTGTGTTTGTAATGCTTTTTCATCCTTTGATGTGCTGTAATATTCGCCTGCGTATTTCTTTTTTCGAGGAGCCGTGTATATGTATGCGGCAACCTTTTTTTTACATGATCAAAGTAAAAAAATGAATGCGATACAAGAGGAGGAAAGAGTGCTCTATGTTTTTTGCTGCATGGATGTTATCTAGCATTCATTCGTGGGCAGAAAAGTGGAGTGAATGCGTTGTCCTTGTGTAAGAAAAGCAGACCTACGGAAAAGCATCTAAAAATGCATCCATACACTTCTGTTCTTTTTTAATTTGGCGATTCCTGTTCCAATTGTTGTTTATAGAAAATTAGAATATACAGAGAAAAGAAATTACATTAAATGGGGGAGGAGGTTAATCAAGCATGCCATGTATTAATTGTTTCGTTTCGTTTCGTTTCGTTTCGCTACAAGGGTTTAGGACGCATCCAGCCACAGCCTGCTACAGGAAGTGAACAAACTGCTGCTAAAGAAGAAAGTTGAACTTCTTCGGAGGCCCAACGACGTGGTTTTGTTCACGGTTCTCAACACGCTGAAGGACATCAAGGCAATTGTGGCAGAGACGGATCTGCCGCGGGAGCGTATAGACGAAATACGGCAGCAGCTCAGCGAGATTGATGGCACCGACACAGCGGCAGCAGCAGCAGGGCCTGCCGCGGCAAGTGGTGGATCAACGACCCCGCCGTATCCGCCGCCTGGGCAAAGGCAGCAGCAGCAGCAGCAGCAGCAGTCTAGCCAGGGCAATAAGCGGGCAGCAGGTGGTAACGGCGGGTCGGCTGATGCCGGCCAACTTCTGCAGAACCTGATGGCCAGACCTGATCTGATCAACAGTCTCAGCAAGGTGGCGCCTGGGCTTTCTACGTCGCTTGGAGCAATGCTGGTTCCGCCGAGCCAACCGGGAAGCGAGGGCTACGCAAGCTTTCAAAGCCTTGAACCAATTCCATTGACTAACGCATCAATTGCTAGGTAAGTCTTTTATTCTTATTATTCTTCCTTCTTTCTTATCTCCTCTGCAACGAGAAAAGCGAGAGAGAATGGAAGGAGGCGACATTTTGTGTTCTGTGTTGTTGTTGTTTTTTCTTCGTTTTTTGCCTCTTTCTATTGTTTGCTTGATAGGGAAAGCTCTCGTGGACAGAGAACAGAACGCGTCTGTTATTACTACTGTCTTTTTTACGCCATTAACAAATAAAGACAGACGGAGAGGGCTTTGTATGCTTGTGTGCTGGTCTTTATTTTCTACGACTATTGTTATTTGAATAAAATGGCAGCAGGCGTTGCAAAAAGGGCTGGCACATAAATCAACAAACACCACACACATACATACATCATAGGGCTTTATTTCCTTTACACAAAAGGAGAAGACGAGGGGAAAAAGACTAACTTGTTTTTATAGTTTCAGAGGGAAAATGGTTCAAAAGAAACATGCAATTACAACACTACAATTGTTCACATACTTTTTTATTTACTTTATTTCCATTGCGTTGTGAGGAGGGGGATGTGAGTGGTATTCATTGTAAGGCTGCATTTTGATTGGATTGCAAAGACTAAAGTTGTACTTACTGATTGTGTATATGGGGGCTGCTGCATTGGACTTGTATTATGCGGGACGACGTAATTTTTTGCTGTGCTGTGTGAAACATGATTAGGGAGCGGGCGGGAATACACAACATTCTGTACAAGGGATACCCGAATCTGTGCTCGCAGTGTGGATGGCGCACGGCGGCAGACGCTGCTGGACAGACGGCAATGCGCCAGCATATGGACATGCACTTCAGGCGCAACATGCGCTCTCAGGACGACCGTGTGCGTAGAGCGGCGGCGCGCGGGTGGTTTGTTGCCAAAAGCAGCTGGGAGGCCGGCAAGGTGCTTGGCGATGCTGACGCCGATGCTGCCAGCGGCAACGGCAACGGCGATAACGGCGCCGGCGACAGCGCATCGGGAACCGGCGGCCAGAATGGCAGCGCCGAGCGAGCAATGGTGGAGGAGCTGCAGAAAATGACGGTTGCAGTGTCGGCCACGCAGAACTCGAACGACGCAGCGTGTGCGATCTGCAAGGAGGCCTTTGAGCGCCGATTCAACGAGGACGACGAGGAATGGGAGTTTGTCAACGCTGTTGTTGCCGACGGCACGCTGTACCACGCTACGTGCCACGCCAACTCGGCGGCTGCCAGCGGCGCCCGGTCGCCTGCAAAGCCGCTTGGTTCTGTTCCGACAACAACCGCCACTGCATGATTCACTTGCTTAGTGTCTTTCTTTCCCTCTGTCCTTATTTTCGTTTTAAACGTCTATTGGAATTGTTTTTCTATTATTTCTGTTTAAAACATTTTTCTTCTTGGCTGTATTGTTCAAGCGGCCGAAACTCTTTAATCAATAAGACGTTTTCTTTTTTCTTTCTCCTTCTCCTTCTGCAACCACGTCTTGAACATATCTTCGTATGTGTGTTTTTTATCTACATTGGCCAAAATACATTACATTTGTAATGAAGAGGTAAGAATAATAGCCATTATATTATGTTGCCATTGTTGTCTTTCTCGTGTTCATTGCTGCTGCTGTCTCGTCAAATTTTTTTAGTCGAGATGCAGAATTACAAAACAAAAAAGGTGGATAAGATCCATCATCTAGTTATTACCAAATTGAGAAAGTCTTTAGATAAAGAAAGCACTCTAAACACGAAAAAGAGAAAAAGAGCAATAATTAGTATACAAGCCACCTGGATTAACATTGCAATGTATTGTGCCATGTTGTATTGTACTGTACGGATGGGAAAAACATAATAAAGTCAGAAAGTGGGTTACGAGAAATAATCCGCTTTTTCCTTCAAGCAAAACCCCAATTGTCTCTGGAAATAACAAAATGAAATAAAGATAATTTTGAGTATAATCAAGCCAGCAGGGCATATGCGAACAATTGCCAGTTCTGTGTCTTGAACCAAAGACAAACAGGGCGTTGGTGATCACAGGACCTGGGTTCGTCATGAAGCATACTTTTTATTTCCCGTTCATTGTTTGTTTGTTTGTTTAATGGGTTGTTTGTTTGCTTGTTTTCTTCTGTTTTTTTGCGTCAGTGCTATATTGTATTTAAAATTTTAGCATTTGACATTTAGCTTCTAATATTTTCCTATCTAGGGTTCATTTTTATATTGCAAAAACAAACAGTGAAATGGAAGGCATAGTGGCTGGAGAAAAGAAAAGAAAAGAAAAAACAATACAATACAATACAATACAAAAAATTCTAGTTTGCCACACTAGTTTTCTATTGTCAAGTTATTAAACACTTGTACCCTTTAGATAAAAGTTGTAATAGTGGCCATTTTATCATTGTTGTGCATGTATATTCTTTATTCTGTTTTAAAGTAATAAATAGAATACGGCTAGTAATAAAGATACGCTGTTCTTTTTTTGCGCAGCAACATAGTGGCGTTAGGCAAATTGTAGTGGTTATTGTTGTCTGGTAAACACTACATGAGTGATGATGAGGGTAGTAAGCAAGAAGAGTAGTGCTGTTTGTTTACTCGTTTGTTCGTTTGTTTTTGTAGTGCGTTGGAATATCTCTAATCTAATGTGCCCATTTAAACAAATAAATGATAAAGTATGTATGAAGAAAAAATAAAAGAATAACGTTAATGTCTTTTTTACTTTTCGCTTTTATTCTATTCATGAAATATACAATTAGTTGCTGAAAAATGACACGCATTGGCAATTTCGGAACAACGCAAAAGCGTGGGTTGTTTCTACCATGCACGTCCGACAAATAAAATAAAAATAAAAAATAACGAAACATGATAGAAAAGATAACGCTTTTAAAACAGAACAACAACATATGGCTGGCATTTTTATTTGTTGTTTCTTTTTTGTCACCAAATGTTGGAATGTTGAGGGAAAAAGGAAAAAAAAGCAAGCACGAGCGGAGTTTGGAATGGATGCATGTTTTTTTCCCTTTTGGCTTACTGTGATTGGTGGTTGGCGATGAGTGGAGGAAAGCAAGCAGGCAAGCAAGCAGACAGAAGGCAGAAGAGGGAGGGGATCAGCGGGAAAAAAGTGTGTGGTGTTCGGGATTGCGTATGAAAGCGCAATGTTGAAGAGGAAAAATAACAATAATAGAAGAAAAACAAACACAGCAAATGCATTTTGCTTGTCCGGCTCAGCACCATCTGCATTTTTCCCTCGCTTCAAAGCATGTTAGAAACCGTAAATAAGTGAAGGCGCAACAAAAAAAAGCGATTCCCAATGCAGATACGACGAGAATAAGCAACCTTTTTTGTTTGTTTGCCTTGTAAGATCCACAATCTTTTGCAGCTTGCAGATAGAGAAAATAAAAGGAATGATAATACGAAATAAAAAACTTTTTTTTTTTCGAAACGCTTGTGGTGAAATTTGTAGAGCTTGCGTATCGGAACATGGGCTGCATAAGCGCGGATTTTATTTTTTTCTATATTTCTTGTTGGACAAGAGAATGGATGCCTTTGTTACTTTTTTGTTTTTCTGTACCTTTTTTTGCCCTCCCCTTTTTTGGGCAATTTTTTTGCGGGTCAAGCCGGGGAGGCGTTTTTTGTTTTTCGTACTCAGCTGGGTTATTTTCTTGTTCTTGTTCTTCAGGAAGCGATTTGTCGGCATAGTGAGGTGGATGATGAGAAGACCTTCATAAAAAGCCCATGGCCCGCAACGCTTTCTTACACTTTTTCTCTCTCCCCTTCCTTATATTTCCTGCACTCTCGGTCTAGGGACTATAAGCTCTGTTTCCCTCTTTATCCTTCCGCTCCCTCTCTGTACACTTTTTTTTTCCCATTTTCCCTCCTTCTCTCCCTCTCCCTTCTTCTATCGTTGATATCAATGCGAACAGCTTTCTTCCAGGCAGCGTAAAGGTAAGAGGCTCGATTATTTTCATCCCATACAACAGAACAGACACAGAATAGGCACAGCGCAGGGAAAGGTATCCAGAATCCACCACTCTGTTCTGGGAAGCAGTAGGAAGACGGGATCTGGGATCCCCTTTCCCATCCACTCTCTTGTTTGTGCGGATTTGTGGGCGGATGGGCCGTGTATGTAAGGTATCCGGATCAAACATCAAGTAAACAAACTCTCGTTTAAGGTAATGAGGGGGGACACACCACATGGGTGTTTCCGTACTGGAACCGTAAATGAGGCCACTTTGTCCCCTTCCCCTTCCTTTTCCTCTATCTTCTGCCTCTGCACCCTGGAATGTTTGTAATAAGCTAACGCTCTCTTCCTTGAATGCTATGTGTGTAGAATAGTGAAAATAGGTTGGGCTGTGTTCTTCGTCTTCTTTTTCCTCCACTAGTCCTTTCTTTTGTCGTCTATTGCGATTTAACATCTTTTATCTCTCAATCCTGGCTCTTTCGGCATCGCTTCTTCAATCCAACGGCTATCATTTAATCGTCATACTCTCGTTCGTGGGCCTGCCAGTACCCTAATATCCTCGCCCGCACTTGTACATAGCTGTGTTTCTAGCCAAGCATTATCTCTTATCCCTTACAACCACACTTTTTGTCATCGCAGACGTTCCTAGTGATGATGAGCCAGGGACATCACCAGATCTACGCGCCACAGCCGGCATCACTTCATTACTACCACGACGCTCGCATGGCGCATGTACCAGCCTCAACGCCAGCACAAGAGCCAATAAGGGAACCAGCAGTTGCGTCTGGCGCAATTCGCTACCACGGACACCAGACGCAGCGCAGCACACCGCCGGGATCGTCCTCCTCATCGCCATACTCGTCGGATCCGCGGTGCTGGTCGCCGGGCACAGGCGGCGTACAGACAGCGCCAGCCAACACGCTTCCGCCAATAACCACACTAGCAACAGCTACATCGGCAGCAGCAGCAACAGCAGTGGCGGTAGCAGGCGAGGTGCGGGATGCAAGAGCAAAGCGGAAGAAGAGCGCAACGCCGTCGCGCGACGGCGATGCGCCGGACGCAGCAATTGAGGCGGCGCGGATCCTGGAGGAACGGCGGCGGCGCAACGCCAGCGCATCGGCCAGGTTTCGCAAACGCAGAAACGAGCGCGAGCGCGAGCTGGTGTCGCGGTGTCTGTTTCTCGAGCACCATTTGCTCCAGGCCGTTGGCGCCGGCGCCTTTGATCAGCTGATGCGCAGGGCGCCGTCGGCTGCTGCTATCGACGGATCAACGGCAGCAGCAGCGGCGGCGGCTGTGGGAGTCGTAGGCCGACGGCCCGCTGCGTTGGCGCCAGTCGCTGATCTGCGTGATCTGCGTGATCTTTTGCCGCAGGACGCCGATGCTGACGCCGACTCCGCTACCACTGCCGTTGCCGCCACGCACCCGCTCTCGGTTTCTGCACTGACTGCGCCCAGATCCATCGACGACGTGTGGTCTGCCTATCTGTCGCTCGCCCAGCACGTGTCTGCCGTCACCCAGCGCGTCCAATCGCTAGAGGACTGCAAAAAGTAAACAACTTGATACTTGCTGCCTTTTCGTCCGTCTGTCCGTCTGTCTGTTTTTCTTTCTTTCCTTCCTTCTTTATTTAGAGCAGGCGTGTGGCTTGTTCTGCTGTTTTTAAGGGTAGGTGGATTGAGCTATTATTTTTTTCTTCCTAATTCCCTATTATCTCACTCACTGACCCCCATACTCTTTCTTTTCCCTTCTTCCGTTCTAATACACCTAATTGAATTTAAAGTTGTTATTTCCCACTTTTTCTTCCTCCTCAAACAATCGGCGGCGTAATGAATGGGCCTGTTGCCTTTTCTATTCTACATTTCCTATTACGCCTTTTTGTTCCGCTGTTTGTTTTTGGTTTCCTTTTCTCTTTGTTTGTTTGGAATAAGAGTTCAACGGATATTTCGCATCTTCCATATTTGTACATAAGGAGCAGAGCAGAGGATATTTTGTGTTCCCTTTGCCGACAGCTCGCCGCTTTGTCCCACTTCTTCCTCTCACACACCCATACTAAGATTACTTCTCCTCTTTCTCATTCCTCTTTGCTTGTTTATTTTGTGTTATTAGCTTCCTCCAGCGCGCACAGAACGTCACACGACGAAACGTAGAAAAGAGGGGAAGGAGAGCAGGTATAGAAGCACAAACAAAGTGCCGGAATAAAAGGACTAGGGCGTTGTTGTCGGATAGGGCGGGCTCGGAAACTCCGGCAATGGAGAACACAACGCGATGGGCGGCTGGAAGGCTGGTGAACGAGGAGGACGATGATCTTGAAGATCCAGCTGATCTGGATACTGCGGGAACGTGGGCGATGGCGGACCATTTTTCCGACGCAGAGTCGTTGGATGCAGAGCTGCTCGGACCTGGTGGGTCGTGTCCTCCCGACAGTTTTCTCGAAGGATTCACGCGCCATTTTGTTGAGAACTACCGTCCGTCGCAGGTTCTCGAAACCGATGAAGTTGATGAGGTTGTTGCGATTGCATCGTTGGTCTCATCCGAACGGCAACGCCAGCAGCGGCAACAACAATCCTCTTACTATTCTCCTTCTTCATCTGCTTCTTCTTCTTCTCGGCACTACTCGCCCACCCCTTCGATACATCAATCCCCACCTTCGCCTCTCTCACACCCAGTTGCGCCGGAGGAACCACAGACCCCGCAGGATTGCCAGCTGCGTGGGACGGCGGCCATTGACAAACACGCCAGACGCCAGCTGTGGGGCCGTATACGCAGGATGGGGGATACTGGCGGATCAAGCGAGGCCGAGGAGCGGCGGATCGAGGAGCTGGTGCGTATGGCTGAGGCGCTGGAGATCCATCACGACGGAGGCAGCAATGGGCCGCGAGAACTGCCCAGAGTGCCAATACCAATAGTTGCCATGACACCGCAGGAACCGCCAATTGACAGGCGGTCTGCGGATGACGGTGACAAAAGAGAAGACGGAGACCGTCGGGCGCCCGACGGCGAGTGCTACTGGCAGCCACAGGAGTGGATCCAATGGGGCTCGGTAGTAGTGGTGGCGGAGGATGATAATAGCGAAGCGGTTCGGCTGCCGCTGGATTCGCACGAGATGGCGCGACGACTCGAAAGCGTGCACGAGATGCATCCGGATGCTTGGCGCCATGGGTTCCGGGATCTGGTGCTGCCCAACGGCAAGCTCCAGCGCACGTACTCGACCCAGCCTGTGGTGCTGCAGGCCTATCCGGACGGAAACGTCAAGCGGACGCTTTTTGCACCCGCTGCCGCTGGATCAGGAGCTGGGTCTGGGTCTGTGGTAAGAGCCGTCACGCTGTACTACGCCAATGGCGACTGGTCTTGCTCGGCGCCCGGACTGTGGTGCTGCTACTACTACTGCCACGAGCGTGTGTGGCATAAGCAGACTGACTGACTGACAACGGCGGTGGTGGTGCTGGGCTGGGCTGGGCTACTGAGCGGCCGTTGTTGCGCTGATCTGCTGCGCTGATTCTGATTCTGATTCGGCGCTTATCGGGAGATTTAGAGTGAGAAAGGAGAAGAACAACCTTCTCTCATGCTTGATTCTCCCCCTGGCGCATGTGATTATTGCTTTGCGTTGCTTTTTTTTTTTCCGAGCGCATACAGTTATTTTTCCAAAACTTTGCGCTCGTGCTTTCTTTCTCTTTCCTTTTTTCATTTCGTCTCTGTTGATTTCTTTCCATCTCTTGTCTGCTCAACACTTTCCAAGTACTTTTATTTCACCTCTTTTCCTCTATCGCTATACTAATAAATACAGGCTGAGATGAGCGCACTGGTGCATCTGGCAGCAAACACGCTGAGCAACAGCAAGGCAGTGGCGCTGTATGTGCAGTACGCAAGCACACTGGTGGGACGGGACAAGGCGTGCCGGTTCGGACAGTACTTGGCCCGGCTCCTCGTGTACGTTCTGAGCCGTCGCCTGGCCACGCGGGAGAAGGCACCCGGTGCTGGCGTTGGCGTTGGCGCTGCGTGGGTGGCAGCGCTCAGCAAAACACAGGCGGTGCTAAGCACGACGCGCAAGGTGATGCGTAGCGGCAAGTTCGTTGACTTTGCGCGCCAGTTTGCACGCATTCTCACGGGTGCCGCGTCAACATCGTCGTCATTGCAGCGCGAGGACGAGGTTGTCAGAACCCTAGGCGCCGTGCACAAGGCCGGCATGTGCGTGTTCATGCTGGCCGATACGCTTGGGCTGGCGCACAGTGCGCTGGGGCTCGTGAGGCTCCGCGATGCTCCGCGGGTGGCTCGCTTGGGCCAGCGCGCGTGGCTGGCGGCGCTGGCTGCCCAGGCTGCCGCCGCACTGTACCAGCTGCACAATCTGCGGCTGCGTCAGGCGGATCTGGATCGTGTGCGTCGCCATGTTGCCAAGACTGCTGGCAGCAGTGGCAACGATTTCCCGGCCTCTGTTGGGGCCCGCGAGTGCGCGGCCGAGGAGCGCGCCGTTGCTGCGCAGCGGGCGGCTGCTGGCAGAATGCTGCTCCTGTCGGCGCTTGATCTTACGATTCCAATCAAGGGCCTTGCGTTGGTCGGTGTCAATGAGGGGCTTGTCGCGCTGGCTGGAACCGTCACGTCGCTCATGGGTATCCAGGACTCGCTTGCCAAGGCGTCGGCCGCTGTGCAATAACCATACCCTTTCTTTTTCGTTGTTGGTTCTGGCAAGTCAGTGTTGTAATTCCTATTATTTTTCTCACATTGTAATTTCCGGTTGCTTGCCGAGGAGGATGCAGGGCCCCCCATTCGGCAATTGCCCGAATATGTTGGAAAATACAGCAACACAACTCATCCCCTCCCTCTTCGCACCACGCGGGAATTCTTTTCCATGGACAATAACGCAGAAGCATCTATATGCTATGCATCGGGAAAAAGGTAGTTGTTAACAAGGAACAACATGTACATGATACATACATGCATATATACAGCAGACATGCACTTTTGTTTTGTCATGACAATGTATGTGGGGGGATTCTGCTAATGTTGTTTGTGACATGCATAAATACTTTCATTTGCTTATCTTTTTTGTAGTATTTATTACGAGAAATGTACAGAATAAGACAGACAGAAAGATTGGGGGAAAAAAACGTACGTGAAAGACAGACGTTAGGCGCGGGGAAGACAATTGGGAGTGGTTGTTTGGTTGTTTTTGCCTGGCTTCATGTCCCCGGGACAAGAGACATTAAATAGGAGAGATGGGTCCGCCTTTAGAGCATCGAGAAGAAGAGGCGCGTGTATGGGGATGCAGAGCAGATACAGCAGGCGGGAGCAGTGAGAGCGCCTGGCGACTGGTTGTTTTTAGCCAGCAGGTCGTCGAGCAGCCGTCTGAGGGGATCGAGATCGGGGATCCGCGGGCCGCGGTGGTACTTTTGGATCTTCTCAACAGACTGCTGGAACTTTGCGTGGTGGCCAGTGCAGATGGACTTGGCGATGAGGATGGATTCCTTTGCAATGAGCCAGTCGGCCGCCGGAGTGTTGGCTGGGCAGTTGAAGAGCCCGTGGGAGGAGCGGCGGATGGAGATACTGAGCGGCGGAGGCGACGATGAGTTCTGGTTGAGACTATCGCCATAGCTGTGGGAGCCCTGGCTTTGGTCGCACACCGAGTCCTTCCGCGCAGTGTGCGACGATGCGGTTGCTGTGCTGGTTGTGCTGCGCGGCGGAGACGATGTTCTGGCTGAAAAGTCGGGCGACGATGTGGCTGCCGACGACGATACCGGCGACCCAGCCATCTCCTCAGCCGGACTGGTGTCCAGCGCCTTCCGCCGCAGCTCGCTTAGATGCACTAGAAGGTCGTCGGTCCCGTTGTTGATGCCCAGCCATACGTCCACGTACAGGCTGCCCTGTGGAAAGTGCACGCTGAGATGGTAGTCTGACGATAGAACTATAATTTCGTGCGCTGTCGAGTCAACGCCGCCATACATTGTAAAATATGAAGTCCACTCCCCCAAAATCAACAATATGAAAACCCAATAGAAGACGAGGGCGGAGAAGAAGAAGAAGGGGATATTTGTAATACCAAAAAGAGAACAAAACAAAGCGTAGAGATGCCACAAAAACCAAATTGCTTTTTATGAAAAAGCAGGTGGAAAAATAAAAGAGAAAGAGAGAGACACAAGAGCAATACGTTGTGGGTGTGCCGGATGGCGTACGCCGCTATATTCTTATATGTAGCAACTACGGGGTTGAACCAATATAGAATGTAAAGGAAAAATGCGTCAGTGTGGTGGATGACAAAAGGTTGAGTAAACCACCGACTTTAGACCGAAGCAATCGTTCTTTTTTTGTTGGGAACGAGGTGGGGAAGGGAGATTTGTTTCTTGATAGACCTGTGTCCCGTTTATACAAAATAAAAAAGGAAGAGATAGATTTTGCTCGGGTGTGTAATGTCGAATGGCAAATAAAATATTCTTGCTGAACGTTTTCGGCCTTTTTTTCTTGGTTTCCCAAACTTTTTTATTTTCCAAGACCCTGGGGATATTTTAGCAGAAAACGGACATCACACATGTATATGTTATATAAACAAGAAGGGGAAGAGAAACAAAATAAAAAATAACTGGAAACTACGATGAAATCTGACGTAGAAAAACAAAAAGTGAGAAGAAATAAAGAGATTGATTTCTGCCTTTTTCCACCTCCTTCCGTGCTCTTTATAATAAATAGCTTTAAAGGAAAAAGAAATGAAAAGTGAAAAAGGCGATGGTGGGGGCTGGACTTTTTTTCTTGAACAAGAAAAGCAAGCAAGCTTTTTTTCCGAAATCGTGACCCGTTTTTAAAGGTTAAGAGACAGAAGAAGACTTCCAAAAAGCAAAATAATATAAAGATGGAAATGAAAAAATGATATTGTGAACGGAAAGGGAAAAACTAGGAAGGAAAAAAACCTGTGCAACCGAGTAAAAAAAAAAAAGTAAAAATGCACCTAATGTTTTACAATCGTTTTTGTTTCGTGCACGTTTTTTGTTCTCATATGCCCACAACGAAAATAACGCATACACACAAAACTCTTGTTTTTTTTTGCATCAGCCAAACAGTCGTTGATGCATACTCAATGCTAGCGCCGCAACCTCCTCTTTCGCTTATTCACCATATGCGACGATGATCGTACTACATAACTCAATAATTCTCCCCCCCCCCAAGCCAAACAAGCTGCTGCTCTTTTTTACACCGTCTATTTTTTGGGGGGCGGTGGCTAGCTTTCTCGCTTTTTTTCTTGCATATCCCCGGGCTATAAAAAAGAAGTCTCATCCAGCTCTTATGATTGATTGCATGACAAGTCAAGTCAAGCTGATTGATCCCACATGGCCTGGCACAGCCGACGACGCCTTCTTTCCCTTCCCTGAGGCGGCGGGGACTGCCAGGCTAAGTGCGCAAAAGAGCCCATAGTGCGTTTATCTATTGTTTGTTTTTTCCGCTCTGGCTAAAGAGAGACGAGACCGCTTTCTTCTTTACGCCAGAAAATTGTCCCTTTTTCCTTTCCTTGTTTTCCTCCGCAAAGATTGTGAGCTTCCCCTTCTTTCCATGTTTCTTGGCGTCCGCAAGTTAATCACTTTTCCTCCTTGATCATTCCCCGGACCACGCGGTTGAGAGAGAGAAAGCATGAACAACATCAACCCCAAAAAAATGTGATTTTTTGGCAATTAAAAAGTCTTTATTATGCTGCATTAGAATGCTCAATGAACATCACACACTCGATTCATCTACATTCTTCCAAAACACGCGGACGGAAAGCCATTGGAGTTAACAAAATCATCCTCCCTTCTACATGCAGCATGCCTTCTTTTCACAGTGGTAAAGTTTTGTCTTCTTCACTTTCTCTTTTCCTCCGCGTTTATCACCGTTTCTAGCCTTCTAGTGTGGTGGTGGTTCCGCTTCCCCCTTCTTCATTTCCCCTTTCTTTCTCCTTATTTTTCAACCTGACTTTGCTCCGTGCTGAAAAGGAAAGTGAGTATAATAGGCTTTTTTGCTTGTTTGCCTTTTTCGTGCTATTTTTTCGGACAAGCATGGCTTTTTTGTTTAGTTTGTCTCTCTGTCCGACATGCTAGCTCTTTTCTCAGTTACTTTGTTTGTCTGTGTGTCAGAAGAGAACCTCTCCAATGGCACCGCCAGAATAAAAAACACTAGTAGTTGATGTTATACAGTGACTCAAGAAACTGTTGCAATGTTTTTTACGCTGTCGGTTTTTTTGCAAATATCTCTTGAACTGGTAATTGGGTTAAGCTATAAATATGCAGGTATGTAGTATTCATTACGCTCTACCAGAAAATATATAGGAAAATATATAGTACACGTTTGGTGCTTGCTTGTGTGTAAAGCTATTGATTATTAAAGACATGCACGTCATTGCAACAGTAGTTTTTTTTGGCTGATGGCTAAAAAAATTGAAAATTGAAAGTATCTAGTATTTTGTGTACCCGCCTTTGGCTGAAATTACAGCAGCAACACGTTCAGGCATTGAGCTAATTACTTTAAGATAATCATCTTCTGTAAAAGTGCTCCAGACATCTTGGGTCCGCTCTCAAAGTTTGTGGATATTGCTTGGCATATCCTCATACGAATTGAGCTTTTTGTTTAAATCATACCAGTCGAGAATTGCCGTCAAATCATCTGAAGGTATGTCCATATAAAGCGCAGAGTCAAGTTTACTATTTATCTTGACTAACTCGCCAATTCCACGGCTTGTAAAGCAGCCCCAAACCATCATTGATCCACCGCCATGTTTGATGGTACCCTGCACACGATGATTTAAAATCTTGAACCCACAGTCTTCCATATCCACTCATGCCCATCAGAACCTATTCTGCTGACTTTAGTTTAATTATAAAATAGCTCTTTTTAATTCCCAGCAGTCCATGATTTATATCGTTTTGCAAATTCCAGCCAGAGGTGCTGATGACATGCAGAAAGAAATGGCTTTTTTTTCTTTCCCTGAGACCTCAGACCTGCATCCATTAAAGAATTTCAAATTGTTTGAGCACTAACGGTTTGTCCTATGTCTTTTTGAAATAACCTTTTGGCATCAGTTGCAGTGCCAATGGCTCCAGAAGTGATTTTTCAAATAATCATCTGACAGGTGGCTGGTGATAACAGTACTGGATGACCTCTGATTCTCTTAGATAGGTTTATACAATTACTCTTGGCAATACAGGATACTGTTGGATAGCTTACAGCATGCTGCAAAGCAATTTTTCTAAGAGGGTTTCCATGATCTAGTCCTGAGATAATGTCAGATGTTTTCTGAGATGAGGTTAGCTTCATAGTTAAAATTTTAACAAAAAATAAAAGCTGGATATCAACAAGAAATAGCAAATATAATAGTGTGTAAAATTTAAAGAGTATTAGTTAAGAGTAAGGCATTTTCTGTAAGAAGAAGTTTATTTGAAAATCAACCAAAAAAACTGTCACAATAGCATGTTGCTATTATATTTACGATATCGTTTTAAATAATAAAGCAATATAAGCTACAAACATATTATTCGATAGAGCACATTGTGTACTTTTATTGCTTAAATTTATAGCCAATTCCAATTACCAGTTCAAGATATATTTGTAAAAAAACTGACAATGTAAAAAATATTGCAACAGTTTCTTGAGTCACTGTATGTCATCATAACATAGCAGCAGCAATGAACTTTAGGCATATTGCAAATGGTCTTCAGCAAAGCAGTACAATTCCTGAGTGTTTCCAATGCAGCAATCATAACAGGGACGATGCAATTGTGCCAAACAATGGCAAGGTGCCTCCTGATGGTCCCCCCGCACAACGTGAATGCACAGACTAATCATTAGCTATCATTATTTTGTGGTCTTTAACGATTCCACAATGGAATACACCACTCTCTAGGGGATACGGGCGTTGTCAAACTTTCACAAGGGAAGTGGTTGTTTATTGTTTATTATGTTATATTAAAATGCGCTATTGATTATTTTTGTATATATACTAATATTATTTTGGCTATATTTTTCTACCATTTCTTTGTATGCAAATGGTAATCGCGTTCTGCCTTCTGCGCTCCTTCGCCATGCCAAATATGGCTTTCGCTACAACGGCATAATCATATTAATGCATTACAAATGGATGTGCCCAACACAATGCATTTATAGAAGTATAACTGTATTGGTAATTGAAAATGCTAATCATGACCACAAACTAAAGAAAGATCTTGTTTGATAATTGCAGGAAAAAGCCATTGTTTCATTTCCAATGGTAAGAAAGTGTCAATACAGCCTACCGTCTATAACTACTGTTGATTAGATCTATTCTTATGCATTTAGAGATTATGCGAAGTTGTAGAGGAAGCCAGGTTTGCATGGTGAGGGAGTGCAGATAGCTGCACGATTTTTGTTGACATAGGGAAGGGAAAGAAAAGTACAACCAATAAAACACTAGTAGGTGTAAAACAATATCAATAGCGCCCCTTTGCATATCACAATAAACAACACTTACAATAAAAATTTAACAACTGTATTCCCTAATAAAGGTGATTAAAATTCCATTGTGAAATCGTTGAAAATTGAGAATTTACTTAGTAATAAAAGGGAAAAGGGAAAGGGAAATATTTAGGCATGGAGATCCTCACGAACTGTGGTGGGGATAACGCTTGTCTTAAATACTGTAAAATTTTAGCTAATAAAACATCACCAAAGGCGCTGATAAATTATTTGATGTTATCAGGTCTTTGTGAAATGGTGAGGGGGTTCAATAACCTGTATGTGGAAATAAATATCAGCAAAGACTTGTGGTGGGATGTCAACATCCCATTGAGAGAGCATCAAAACAAACTGCTTTTTTTTTCCAAAATCAAAACAAACCGCTGATCTTTGTGATTGAAGCAGAAGTAACCGGTTCAACCATAGAAGAGGGAGGCCTACAGCACCTCTCCGATCAGTAACAGAGAAGAGAACCATCGGTACCATGCCCATCCAGCACACAAACAGTAGATTTGTTTAAGTCCACGAAATCGGCAGCAGTGGTCTACTGCTCAATTCGCAGCCAATGGTTACAAGGATAGGCTGGGCAGACACGTTTGTGTGTCAAGTACAGTGTGCCAGCCAAGAGCTGAGTATTTACTATTCACCATCCACTCACAACAGACAACGTTTGCTAGCGCACATGGCTGCGGGACCCTAATTACCCTTCCGTTCAGCTATAAATACCTCAGGCATATATGTTTATTACAATAAAATATTGAATTTTATAATCACCGCTAGCAGATCTGCCAACACAAGGGTCGATTGCGACTAGAAACTTGTAAGCTCAGTGATCCGCATCCGAATCGTGGCTTCAACACAGTGCAAAATAGCCTCCCGCCAGGCACAAATCATTGATCCAGCGCAGTACAGATAAGGCTTTAATATTAAGGGGGTTTAGAGAGACTTTAGTGTGTGCCTAAAGTTGGAACCGGACAATCGTATAACATTAGAGGCAAGCCAATAAAAGTGTATGCGTTTAGAAAGAGGTTCAACTTGTAAATGTTTTTTATTATTAATTTTCTTGTACTTTTCAATTCACAGGTTTCTTTTGCTTTGTAAATTCATTACTCTTTTGTTTCCAACCTTTGTACCACAATCCACCTCTTTCTCTCCTCATTCATTCATAAATTCATTAATTCTTTAGTTTTTCCGATTATACTCACACCCAAAATGGCCTCGCTCCTCGAGATGACGCAAGGGTACTGTCCCGCATACTCGCCGTTCCTTGGGTTCATGGGCGTGGCAGCGGCCATCATATTCAGTTCGGCAGGCGCCGGGTACGGGACGGCAAAGGCCGGAGTGGGAATCACGGGAGCCGGAACGTTCCGTCCAGCAATAATAATGCGGGCGCTGATTCCAGTAGTGATGGCCGGAATCATCGCGGTATACGGACTGGTTGCGTCGGTGCTGATATCGGGGGACATGGATCCCAAGAGCAAGTACTCGCTGTTTTCCGGCTGCATTCACCTTGCGTCGGGGCTCTGTGTTGGAATGACCGGATTGGCTGCCGGCTGGTGTATCGGCCTAGTTGGCGATATGGGCGTCAGGGGGTTTGCGAAGGAACCAAAGTTGTTTGTCGGCATGGTTCTTATTCTTATCTTTGCTGAGGTTCTAGGTCTCTATGGGCTTATCGTCTCTCTTATCCTTAACACAAAGGCCAGCAACACGATGTGCCAGTAATAGCGGTAAGAAGCCCTATCACCTATTCTATTCTTTTTCTATTCATTTTTTGTTCTACCCTCTCTCCACTCCTGGCATCCAATACAATACTAGCTCCAAGCGCTCTTTTTGTGCATTATTAGCATGCGTCCCTATCTCTCCACCGGAAATGTCCTGGTTTGAAAAAAAAGCCAAATGGTCTAGCTAAAAACATCATCTACAACACGATTCTTCACAGAACAAACTTGTCGCGGATAGTGTCCAGCGGGATTTCCTCATGCAAGAAGCCGCGCTTGCCGTCGCCAACACCGTAGTCGGTCGAGCCCTGGCCGTTGCCAAACAGATAGTACTTGTAGATTGTCAGGCTCTCCAGACCGGCGGGACCACGCGCGTGGGTTTTGTTTGTGCTGACACCGATCTCGGCGCCAAAGCCGTAGCGGAAACCGTCTGCAAAGCGAGTGGAAGCGTTCCAGTAGACGCCAGCAGCATCGACGCGACGCATGAACCACTGCGCGTTCTCCTTGTTCTCGGTGACGATGGCGTCGGTGTGCTTGGAGCTGTGCGCGTTGATGTGGTCGATTGCCTCGTTGAGCGAATCAACAACCTTGACGGCGATATCCAGATCCGTGTACTCGTGGCCGAAATCGTCGTCGGTTGCGCTGCTGACCAATCCAGACGCATCTTCTATACCGGCTCTCTCGATAGCCGTCTTTGCCCTGTCGTCCACATGCATGCGGACGCCCTTGGCAAGCAGCGCCTTCGAGACATCGACAAACGCAGAGTCGACCACGCTCGAGTGCACAAGAAGCGCCTCGGTTGAGTTGCAGGCCGCCGGGTAGCTCGTCTTGGCATCGACAACGATGTGCACCGCCTTGCGCGCATCGGCCTCGGCATCCAGGTATGTGGAGCAGATCCCGTCGGCGTGGCCAAGCACCGGGATCCGCGTGTTGTTCTGGATGTACCGCACAAGCGAGTTGGAGCCACGGGGCACCACCAGATCAACGTACCTGTCCATCTGGAGCAGGCTGCTGATCTCCTCGCGCGTGACAACCACCTGGACCGCGCGCTCCGGGAACCTTGACATCGCTTCGCCCTGTGCCTGCGTCTGCTGCGTTGTGGCAATGGCATGCTGGATGGCGTCGGCCAGGGCCTGGTTAGTGCGACTAGCCTCCTTCCCGCCCTTAAGAATAGCCGCGTTGCCCGACTTTATTGCAAGGCACGCGATGTTGACCACAACCTCGGGACGGGCCTCGAAGATCACCAGACACACGCCCACGGGGCACACCACGCGATACAGATCAAGAGCAGTGTCTAGTTTGCGCGCAAGCGTCACCTGGCCGATTGGGTCGGCGATCTTGTCCACGTCATCGACGCCCTGGAGAAGCGCTGCAAACTTCTGCCCGTCCGGTCCCTCGATGTCGAGCCGCTTGAACAGGGATGCCGACAGTCGTCCGGCGGCCACCTCCTTCCGCGCCGCTGCCTGGTCCTCCTTGTTGGCCTCTATGATCTGGGCCCGACGCTCCTCCAGCACCTGTCTGATGCGCTTCAGCACCGCTGACTTTTGGCTGCTGCTGATGGTCTGCATCAGGTTGGCGGCCTCGCGGGCGGCACGCGCAATGGTTTCGGCCGAGGAGAATGAAAAGGATGATGATGAAGAAGACATTCTTTGTTAAAAGTAATAAAAAAGCTAAATAAAAAAGAGGGTAGAGATAGATAAGCGTTGTTGAACAAGAAGAAAGGGAAAAAAGGAGGAAGATGGATGGGATAAAGAAATTGATCATTTGTGAGTCTTAAAGAATATTGAATATATGCTGCTGTATGCGTGGCCCCTAATCCAATCAACGCTAGCTCTGTGGGTTGTTGCAGTCGAACTTTTCTGAAAACAATCTCTTTGCACATTTCTATCACAACTCAGAATTCTCCTGTCCCAATGTTGAACACACACAAGTCTCTCTAACCCCCCTTATCCAACAAAGCATAGGATTCTCTAGTCCGCCCACGCTCAAAGCTTCGTCTGCGAAAGCACAATTTATTGCCGGCCAATCATTTTTCACTAGAAACACATGCTATTTGGGTGGAAACGTTGACCTTGCCAGTGCCAAAGAAAAACATTTTGCCACTGTTATTATTTTTATCAACAGTAAATAATAAAAAAACCTATCTTTATGCCTCCAACTGTAATAAGTTTAGACTATTTCAATGGGTATAAAGTGTTTACTTTAGTACTTATAATGCTGAATGTTATAGCATAGCGATTGAACATTAATAATAGTTGTTTTTAAATAATAATGTATTTGAACAATAAAAAATGTTATTAACATGTAAATAATAGATAAGAAAAATAAAAAGGTGGCTATAGTAGCCACAAAAGAAAAACAATAGTTTATTCTTTTCAAAAACCAATTGAACACTTTTCCTAAGCCTCATCAGCAAAAACTTTGGGAATGGCATCGTTGATGGCCTTTCCTCAAGGCTGCTTTTTTCTTCAAAACCAGCTGCTGCTGGCACCCTTTCCCTTCCCTCTTTCTTTTTTACTCTTCTTTTCGCTCTTGTTTTCTTCACTTTTTTCTTTTATATATTGTTATTATATATATTTCGGATTATTTACACATATAAAAAGGCAAGTAACAACTATAGCAGATTGTGCATTTTTGATTTATACGTAGAATGTTTTACTAACAAATTTGTTCTTTGCTTTTTTTTTTTCTATTTTCTTCTGTTTCTGCATTTTTCTTTGTCTGCTTTTTTGCGTTTTTCCTTCTTTGTCCCTCTTTCTCTGCGTTTTTGTCTTTTAATCTCTCTTTTCCGTCTTTTTTCTCTTTCGGCGACTTTTCCGTAACGGCATTTTGGTGCGATTTCCGTAATGGCGTTTTGGTGCGTTTCTTCGTTATGGTGTTTTGGTGCGTTTTCCGCCATGGTGTTTCGCGGTTTTCCGTTTGGCGTTTTGGTCCGTTTTTCTGTCCTTGCGTTTCAGTGCAATTTCCGTCATGATGTTTCTGCGTCTTTTGTTTCATTATTTTTATTTTGCTTTTTAATGTCTTTTCAATAAAAAACAATCATATAAAATACTATTTCGTGTAAACATTCGAATAATTTGTTCGTTTTTTGTTTTCTGTTGAATTGTTTTATTGCATTTTAAATATATCGTATTTTCTAAAACAATCCATATTTCTTATTTTTGCAAAAATAAAAGCATTGTCCAGTGTGATATAAATTGTTCTTAAACCATAACCATATAATATTTACAAAATATGGTCATTTACATTGTTTCCGCATATTTATATGTAAAAACATAAAAAGCATTTTGTATCGTTGAATCCGTAAGATAAAATAATTTTAAAAACGCTATTTAGATGTATTTTTGCATGTGTAATTTATTTACGGTAGTTTTTTTTACAAATAATGTATTTAAAAATAAAAAATAAATTATTAACACACAAATTCTTTGGGGGAAAAACATTGTTTTACCTGCCAATCACAACAAATGTTGCTAATTTTAAAAATAAAGATTGGTGGTTATGATTTTCTTTCTGTGGAATGTTGAAATTTCATGGTAAGTCTTTGTGTGCATACAGATATCTGCATATGTTTTTGAAATCCTGCATTTTTACAAAGAAATTGTTACAAAGCAACAATTTTTTTAGTGATTCTAAGAAATAATTGCATTGTTTTTATTTGTTTACATGTGTACGTAATTGCAAAAATTGTTTTTATTGCAACATTTGATAAGAACTTACTGATATGTTTTTCTTTTATTTCCTAATAAAATATACTATTTTGACATTTACGTGTGTTTTGAACATATTATTTACACATATAAAACAATTATTTACATATATAAAAAACAACCACTAGTTATATTATTATTTTTATTTTTATTTTCCAGCAATGGAGAAAGATGTCCACACTGTCAAAGTCCCGATTTCCAGCACTGGGTGGCAGGATCGGTACCGTGCAGATTTAGAAAAGCATGTTACTTCGGTACATTGCTGGGTCGCACATGCCCACATGTTGGCACGCCTTATATTACTAAATGAGTTCGAGACATATCAGCATTTGAATGGAACACAGCAAGATTTGCTGCCTGTGCAATCACCAAATATTGCTGTTTTAATTGGAAACGGCGAAATTTCAATGGAGAAATTCTTTGTCAAATGTCTGTTGGCGCTATCGACTGCAAATCTACGAATAATATCAGATAGAATGCAAATGTGTGCACGTCCAATTGTCCAGCGGTATGTGAACTGGTACAAACGTGAAGCTGGCAACCTCCCAGATTTTGACATCAGATCCGCTGGACAAGTTGCCAACTTTGAGGCAGTGCAAATGAAAGTGAGTTACGAAGTCGTTGTCAAAAACAATTTTATTAAAATGTTAGATGGCGTTGTTAACAAACTTCTGCACGTAAAGGAGCATGTGCAACAAATTGCAGATAAAATGGCTGGCCAACCAGCAGCAGAAATCAAGCACGCTAAGGTAGAACATGTTTGGAAACCTGCCCGTGTTTTAAAACAGGCGTTGTGAACATTGCGCGCAGACGAAATTATGCCAACATTTCATACGAGAGTGGCACGTGTATTATTGCAGCCATTTTTCTCTGCGTATGGTGACAATTTCGTTTTTTCATCTGGCGATATTGTATCGGATGTTGACAACAATCCGATACATCATTTATTTGGGTATTACACCCTTGCCAAAATTCTTGAGGACAATGGCCATCGCACATTTCAATGTTTTTCATTGCGTACAGAATGGATTCCCAAGTATACATTTATTGATACTAAAATCATTTGTGCGATTATACATGAAAAAGCTAAGGATTCAAAAACTAATCTAACGTGGGCTAAGGTTGTTAATCTTGGCCACAAGCCATTTCGCCAGCGCAATGGCTACAGATTTCTTAGTACAATTGTTACAAACGGCGTTACATGTAGTATTTTGAAGAAGCGCGGGATTCCAGGCCAGTCAGGAAAACGTAAACGCAGCAGCAACAGCAAAAAAATACTAGCGGCAGCAACGATTTGGACAAAATTCCACATTTGCATAACTTGTCACCCACAGAAATCGCTAATCTTTCCCGCCCACTTGTTCACTTTGATCCTGGTCGCCGTCAGATTTTGCAGGGAATCAGCAATGATAGCACTACAGATGTTCCAATTACATTTCAATTTACTGCCGGACAGCGCCGGGAATTCATGAAAACTAACATTTATAATGTTATTCATCAATGCATAAAAACATCTATTGTGAAAAACGCTGAAAATTATCTAAGTGGCTTTTCAAGCCGCACTGTTAACATTTCCGGATTTTCTGCTTACATTCGTGCACGTGTTGCAGTCTGGTCAGTTCTTTCTAGTTTTTACACGGATACGCTGACTAATTCGCCAGATGAGCCGCATCAACGAAACAAACAGCTGCAGCACACACAGAAAAAGGCATGGCAAAGTGAACAGTGGCAAGATCGCAATAGTCAGCCATTGCAGCAACTTGATTGCCAGTGGCAAAACCAGGCAAAGCAAAATGACAATCGCGTTTCTCAACAACGGAAGCAAGAGAAGCACCATCAGCAACTTCAGAATGATCAGATGATTGCACGAAATGTTCGTCAGCACCAGCATCAACTGAATGATTTTCAGCGCGAATATGAGCAGCTGGCATTATGACAGTATCTTGAATCGCAGTTTATCGGTAATGAACAGCTTCTGCAGGGTCCTCAGTTTCACGATTTGCTTCAGCTGTCC
This sequence comes from Coemansia sp. RSA 1200, assembly GCA_027578915.1. NCBI lineage: Eukaryota > Fungi > Kickxellomycota > Kickxellomycetes > Kickxellales > Kickxellaceae > Coemansia > Coemansia sp. RSA 1200. Next base: position 450 of record JANBTT010000180.1, on the reverse strand, counting down.
CAGCGTCAGAATCTTGCGATACAGCAGCAATTTAATCAGGAGTATATTGATGCTAACAATTTGTATCGTAAACATATCGCTGCGTATGAGCAGCAGGAAACCGAACGCCAGCAGCAAAATCCTGAGATTGAAAGCCAGCGACGTGCGTATCAGCAGCGCAAGCAGGAATTTCGGCGCCAACAGCGGCACCAATACTGGCAGCAGCAGCAGCGGCAGTACCGGCGGGATCGGCGCCAGCAGCGACACATGCGGCATGATGAAATAGAAGCCAAACGTCTGTCAGGTTTTGGGTGCCAGGTGCAAAACGAGGAGCGCCAGCTTCAGCTTTTGAGAGATACCCGTGGCCCCGATCCAGAGGTACGGCGTATGATTTGCCACCGTCACCAGCGGCAGCGCCAGAGACGCAGGCAAAGACACCAGGCTGAGCGTGTTGCTTACAGAACTAAGCAC
>JANBTT010000179.1:0-28570 GCA_027578915.1 Coemansia sp. RSA 1200 | reverse complement strand
TCGAAAGCATACGACGGTATAAGTGTTTTGCTTGCTACAAGCACACCCGACATATCTCATCTCTCTCAGTGTTATGTCTTCTGCTCTGCCATCTGTGTTGCAAAACCAATGCCCATTTATACAATGCAAACGCGATGCTCTTCTCTTGATGCAAACCACGCCATGCCTATTTCCACAAAAATATCCCTTTACAAGCGCGAATATGTTTGCGAAAGAAAAAAAGGAAATATCCTGCGCGTGTGACCCAAGCACAACCCTTGCAGGTGATTTCTTTTTTTCTTGTTTTCCAACTATCTTCTTTGTCATAAAGGTTCTCTTTATACTCTCTTTGCATCAAGAATAAAGAAAGACCACTACTTTTCACTTTCACAGCTTTTCTTTTTCTTTATTCATTTTTTTGGATTTAGTCATGCAGTAGAGTTGACAGGGTTTTTTTTTGCATTATTCTTGATACCCTTATCCATCTTGCTCTTTTGTTTCTTCATTCGGCATTGTATTTTCCTTCTTTGTATTGTTTTTCTGGAGCCAAACACGGTTTAGAGTCATCCTTATATTTTTTTTTCGCTCTTGTTAGCCGCAGGAGATATTGGCTAATCTTCTCTTACTTTCAGGATAGCTTTCACTCATACATACATGCATTATTAGGCCTATCGAAAGGCAAATATTATTTCTGCAATAACGACAATACGTAAAGAAAAAAGTGTGTTAACAGAACGATGTGGCTGAATATAGAGAAGAACAACGAAACAACGCGTTTCGCACACAACAGAGGGACAGCCACATTTGGTCACCTCAAGGATCAATTGTCGCAGGTATCCAATATTCCACGGAATAGTCTTATAGTCAAGCTTGGGACCCCGCCAACAGCAGCCGACTACTCCGACAACACATTGCTAATCCACACACCATTCTACGAAAACACGAATGTGGTAGTGGCGGCAGCGGGAGAAGTAGCAGGCGCTGGAGTTCATCCGCAGCATAGCATGGGACCAATCATCTCAGCCAGAGATGAGCGGGTAGGCGACGCGTGGGCGGAGTTCAAGGGGGGGTACTTGGTGCGGCGAGTAGTGCCCGGCGACAACAGCTGCCTATTTACGTCGCTATCCAACTGCCTGGGCCACCCTGGGCTTTCGGCAGGCAGGCTGCGGGAGATAGTAAGCGAGTGCATTCGCGAGGACCCCGAACAGTTCAACGAGGCGGTGCTGGGAATGCCGGTCAACCAGTACTGCGAATGGATTGAGGATTCAAGCAACTGGGGTGGCGGTATCGAGATGGCAGCCATCAGTGCGCGGTACCACGTCGAGGTGTGCTCCATTGACATAAAGTCCCTGCGTATCGACAGGTTTGGCGAGGGAAAGTACGCGTGCCGCGTGGTTCTGCTCTACAGTGGGACGCACTACGATTACATTGCACACGCTGCAAGTATTGACAGTCCGCGCGAGTTTGACCAGACAGAGTTCGAAACTGGATTCACGAGCAATGATGATGATGCGCTGCTTGCGGCTGCCATCACTCTGGCCAAGAAACTCAATGAAAGACACGGGTTTGTCAGCGTAAGCCAGCCCGAACTGAAGTGCGGAGAGTGCGGCGTCTTTGTGCGCGGCGAATACAACGCAAGGCGGCACGCCGTTGCCACACAGCACAAGAACTTTGTCCAAGTGTGACAAGCTCCACATTAGCATTCAACTCTAGCATAGAACGTCAATAGCATACACTTTCTTTTTCATCTTCATGTACTGTTTCTAATATATAAACCCTACTCAAAGTCACAAAAGCCTGACATCAAATAAAAGAAAGCAGGCCCTTTTATGTTATATATTTTCATTTCAACTAGGAAAGAAAGCTTCGACGGTGCTTAGTTGGTGACAGCCGAGGTATCAATAAGCTTCTCCACCTTGCCAATAGCAATGGTCTTGCCCTCGTCACGGAGCGTGAAACGACCAAGCTGCATAAAGTCCTTGAAGCGCTCGACGCAGACAGGCTTCTTGGCCTCAATGCGAACAATGCACCTCTCGTTCTTCTTGACGAAAGGCGGCGGCATGCGGCTCTTTTGGTTCTGCTTGTTCAGCTTGTGGAGAAGCGTGGTGACAACCACCTCCTCGACGGCCATATGAACATGAAGGACAGCCTTGTAACCGGCGGTGATAATGTTGGGAGCATCCAGAATGACAAGCTGTGCGGTGAAGGCGCGGGTGCAGCGACTGGGATATCTGGTGTCGCTGAGAACAAAGCCGCTCTGGATCATGTCGTCCTTGACGCCGCGCAGCCGAATACGCACGTTATCGCCGCTCACAGCGCTCTGCTCCTCAGCTTCGTTGTCGGTGTAGATGGCGCCAATCTCGCAGGGAATCTTGCCAGGCATGACAAAGACCTTCTGGTTGACCTTGATGTGGCCGGACTCAATCTTTCCTGAGATAACGGTGCCCATGTCGCTGTACTTTTCGGCAATAGGAATGCGCACGGGTCCGTTGATCTTGCGGTCCAGCGCCTGCAGATCGTCAAGCGTCTCCAGAAGCGACATGCCGGTGTACCAGGGACAGACGGAACCCACGCGGTCCTTGACGCCGGCGCCAGTGTACCCAGAAATAGGCAGGAAAACGAGGTCAGTCTTGGGGTTGTAGCCGGCGGTCTTGAGGAAGGGCGTCAGCTTGGTCTTGATCTCGTCGTAGCGCGCCTTGCTCCACTCGACGGTGATGTCGTCCATCTTGTTGATGGCCACAATAAGACGCCGCACACCGGATGTCTTTGCAAGCACAGCGTGCTCGCGCGTCTGGCCTCCGCGATCAAATCCAGTCTCGAACTCACCCTTACGCGCAGAGATCACAAGCACACCGACATCAGCCTGGCCAGCGCCGCTGATCATGCTGGGCACGTAGTTCTTGTGGCCCGGCGCATCAAGAATAGTGTAGCGGCGCTTGGACGACTCGAAAAAGGCCCGACCGCATTCCACAGTCTTGCCCTTGGCGCGCTCCTCCTGGTTGGTATCCAGCGCCCACGACAGATACCACGACTCACGACCAGCTTCCTTGGCTTCGCGCTCGTACTTCTCCATCGTGCGTTTGTCAACCATGCCGGTCAGAAACAGGATGTTTCCGCCCAGCGTCGATTTGCCGGCATCGACATGGCCTATGAAGATAATGTTCAGGTGTTCCTTGAAGTGCTCGTCCAGAAGCATCTCCTCCTCGGCAACAAGCTCCTCGTCTGCTGGCTCCCGAGCGGTGTCATCTGCGGGCTCATCCGCGGGAGCTGGGGCCGGAGCCTGAGCTGAAGATGGGACAGGGGCTGTAGTTGGGGTTGGAGCCGGAATTTCCACTTTTGCAGACTCAGGCTTTGGTGACTGCGGTGCTGCAGGGGTGGAGCCTCCGATGCTGATAGTCATCGGCTTTGGAGCAGCAGAAGGAGGTGCATCTGCTGGAGCTGGAGCTGGAGCTGGAACTGGTGCTGCTGCTGCACCAGTGCCATCAGCAGCAGCAGCTACTGGCCGCGGCACAAAGGCGGGGGCCTTTGCGTTGAAGGTGGGCTTAAAGGCCTTTGCCTTTGAGCTCAGCGAGGTGGCAGCCAGCTTCTTGGTGGCATCTGCTACGTTGGCGTCGTTTGACATTATGAACTTTAATCTCCCTCGTACGGTGAATTAGCGACAGGCAATAATCAATGCACGGTATGATAATATGGTAAATCAAAGACCTTCCTCTTATTTTTTTTTCGAGCTATAGGCTCAGCCTCGGCAATGTACACAAATGGCGGAATAATGTAAAAGGTAAGAAAAGGAGAAAAGCAAGAGTATCCTAAAGAAAAGAACAAAAAGCGATAAAAAAGAAAAACCAGGAAGAGGTAAGAAAAGATTTTTATGCCCAATTCTCATTAGCGAACCAAGCAGCGGTGGTGGGGAGTGACTGCGAAAGCCCTTCATTTTTATTTTCTTTCTTCGCATCTTCCCCCAACAACCACGACAACTAAAGTAAAAACCTTTACCATGCATCAGCTTGTACAAAAACTGTGCGCTATACGTCGTTGGCGTGGGCATAGACGCCGTTAAAGTCGATAGTGACGACCATGAACTGCAGATCGCTGGCGGAGTTGTGCGAGAGAACACGCATGAGGCTCCTGACCTGGTTCTTGAAGCGCGAGACAATGGTGCGCATCCTGGCAGCATGGTCGGTATGCAGCAGCAGCTCCTGCCTGCCAGCACGGCCCGTCTCCACGTTCCCAGCGGGAGGCATGCGTCGGCGAGAAGCAACACCAACACCAACACCAACAACAGCTGCAGAGTCAGCGTCAGCATCGGCGTCAGAATTTGTGCGGGACAGCTGGTGCTCGGTAGTCGTCCGGCGGTTGACCAGCAGACGGTCGCTGTACAGCTCCTTTGCGGCGGCAATGAACTGGAGCGCAGTGTCGAAGATGCCCGACAGATTGCGCTGGAAGCCAAGCCCACTGTCTCCGCCCCCGCAGATAACGGCATGGACGACCTCGACGTACTTGCTGTGGGCCTCGTTCCAGGCATCAATGTCGATTTCGCGCGACACAGAGATACCCTTGTCGAGGGACGACGCAGATGCAGAAGCAACAGCATTAGTTGCTCCGCCGGTGGTCTCCAGGAACTCGCCCCAGGCGCCCTCGATGACGTTGAGCGAGATGTATCGCTGCACCTGGTTGAAGAACTGAATCATCTCGGAGCAGGCAATCGCGCACTCGCGCATGGTCTGGTGCAGCGCGCCGTGCGGACTCTCGTCATTAGCTGTGGCTGCCGCCGAGTCCCTAGAACCTGCTGTGCCCTTGCGTCGCCGCAGGAGAAGCTCCTCGGAGCGCTGGAAGGCGCGGGCCTCGGTCATTTGCTGGCGCCAGACAAAGTTGAGGGCGTACTCGACGCGCTTGAGCTTCAGCAGGAAGCGGCTGACTTCAAAGTACTGGCGCATGGCCTGCTTGGGAATGACGTAGCTCAGCGGTGGCGCCAGGCTGTAGTCGAGCGACACATCGTCCCAGCCCTTGGAGCCGTGTGCAGAGCTGGCGCCGTTGCTTCCGTTGGCATCGTCAAGGGTGAGTACAATGCAGGACACGTGCTCAGAGTCCTCCAGCTGGGCGTTTGACGAGCGCACAGCACTAGACAGAACGGCAGACAGATCGTGCGCCATGATGCTCTTGACGCTGCCGACTTGGTTGTCCAGAACCTCCATCAGCGCCAGCGCAAAGTCGCCCTGCTCAAACAGCAGGTAGCGGCGCATTGCGTTGACGTGGCCCATGAGGTCAAACTTTTCCTGCAGCACACTCATTAGCCTCTGGTTAACCATCGACGACGACCGGTAAACAAACGTCTCGAGACTGCGCGCATCCGACAGATCGCTGGCTAGCTGAGTACGGGGGCCGCCACCGGTCACCCACTGCGCATCGTCGCAGGCCACGCGCAGAAAATTGAGCGCCCGACCGATCTGGAAGATCTTGCGCGTCACCTCGCCACTGATATGGACTGGGATCATGTCGGTGGCAACCGTGTACTTCTCCGACCAGAACATGTCGTGACGCGCCTCGCGCTTGCGGATAAAGAACTCCTCGTACGGATCCGAGAGCTCGCCGTCCGTCACCCACCGCACAAGGATGTCGTTGAATGGCGCCGACGCTGTCTTCAGAAGACGCTTGGCAAACGCCTGGATGAATGGGTCGCCGTCGTCTACCAGCGTGCTGATAATCGACAGGATGTCGCCGCCACCGCCGCCCTCTTGCACTTTTGTGATGGCCGTGCACATCAGCCGCAGCTTCTGTCGCGGCTCGACCATCCAGCAGAACAGCCTTCGCAGCGTCACTCCCATCGGCGACTCTCCTGGCTGCATCGAGCGCGGCGCCTTGAACAGCCGTGCCTCGATGTCCGACACCAGCTTGTAGTACTTGCTCATCTCGGTCTTCAGCTCCGTGCAGAAGCTCTGCTCAAACAGTCGGCCGCTGTCGTTCACTGTTGCTATGTAGCGCTGGATATCGCGTGTTAGAACCCCGAGCTCAGAAAGCGACGTCACCATTGATCGTGTGGGTCGCGAGAGCTGGATGTCGGCGCCGACCACGTATGTCTGCTGGCTGTGGTTCCAGTGGATGTGCGTCCCGTCAATTCCCTGCATCACAAACACCAGGTCGCGCAGCAGGTCGGCTTCGCTGACATCGTCATACGTAGGCAGCTCCCGGTGCACAAACACCCCACGGGATGAGAGTTGCTGATGCTGACTGTCTGTGCCCTGGTGCGCTGCCTGTCTGACTGGAGAGCGGCTGCCCCCCTGGGACGCTCCGTATGGATGGTGCCGCTGCTGCCGCTGATACGCCCCTTGCTGATGCTGATGCTGCTGCTGCTGTTGTTGCTGCTGCTTGCTCTGGTAGTACGGTGGCAGCATCCTCTCTGCGGCTGCCTGTCCGGTCCACGGCGAGCTAGTGCGCTGAGCAATGTAATTGCTGCTGGCGCTGCCGTTGCTATTACCGTTGCTGTTGGTGGTGGAGGCGGCTGCACTGCATTCGGCCATAAAGTACATCATGGGCCACCAGTTGTGCGCCGAGTCCCTGTGCTTCAGCAGCCCATACAGTCGGGATACGTTGAGTGCCGAGCGCACGTCGCGTCCACTCGCAACGATTCTCTTCTGCATGTCGCCAACAACCGTCGCCTCGTCCCTGCTCGCCATCTCCGCTGTTGTTGGCGCTATGTTGCTGTCGATGATGCTGTGGAAATACCGTGCTAGACTGCTCCTCTTCTCGCTTTCGCTCACCGCCCCCTCGGCGCTGTCTCTTTGCACTGGTCCTAGAAAGGCGTCCATGTACTGGTGGAGACTCTTGTCAAGCTCGCTCATCCCCGCTGGAGGATTGCTTCTCCCAACCTCGCCGTTCATCCCTACTGGGTCTCTGGCCCTCATTCGATATGGCTGCGTCCTTTCTAATAAGCTAGGTAAAAAAGAGTGGTCTTAATAGCGGCAAACCAATGCACTTGCGAGACATAAAACAAAAAAAAAACAAAACAAACAAAAGTGAAAAAACACAAGCAACCATGAATAGAGAAGAAAGAGAAGGAAAAGAAAAGAAAAGACGCTGCTTTGTCACGTTTCCTCGTTTGCTGGAGCACCAAGTGCAAAGCGCTTGCGCGAAAATCCCAAGAGAAAAAGTAAACAAGCAAATTAAAGACAAACCAGACTGCGTCAGCTACCAACGAAAACTATAGGTTGAAGGGAACTGTGATCAGTTTGTTTACTTTAATGGCGCTTGATCACCATTACCTATGATCTCTGGATCTGATTGCCAGTAAAAAAAGTTTCGCTTCAATTTTTTTTTTCATTCTATTTTTGCTGGCTAAGACTGGTCCCAGCAACACCACTATTTGGCTCGTCTTGTCGTCTTGTCTTGTCTTGTCTTGCCTTCCTCGTTATGTGTGTTTTAATTTGAGTCACTGGAAATAAATAGGTATCGCTCTCTGTTCTGCTATTTTCTTTTATTTTCTTTTATCTTCTTGTGGAAGCAGCTCTTGCATGAATTATTATTTCTAGAAATACACAACTAAAAAAGGGAGGACGATGAACAACGACGGACTCGTGTGGGAGGTTCTGAACAACCAGTTCTGCTCGTACAAGGTGAAGACAGACGTCGGTAGTCTGTGCCGGCACCCGTACAACCTGACGGGACGGTGCAACCGACAAGAGTGTCCGCTAGCCAACTCCAAGTACGCCACGGTGCGCGAGGTAAACGGCCGCATCTACCTGTGTATCAAAACCGCTGAGCGCGCACACATGCCGGCGCAGCAATGGGAGAAGATCAGGCTGCCCAGCAATTTTGCGCAGGCCATCGGTGTGCTTGACCAGAACATGCAGTACTGGCCCAAGTGGATGGTCCATAAGTGCAAACAGAGATTGACGAGGATCACACAGTACCTGGTGCGCATGCGCAAGTTGAAGCTCAAGAACACGCATACTCTGGTGCCTATTAAGAAGAAACTGGAGCGCCGCGAAAAGTCTAGGGAGGTGCGTGCGGAGGCTGCTGCGCGGTTGGATCAGTCTATTGAGAAGGAGCTTCTGCAGCGGCTTAGGAGCAAGGCGTACGGCGACCAGCCCCTCAATGTCAACGAGGCCGTGTGGAAGGAGATCCTGGAGGGTGATGCTATTGAGGTCGAATCTGACGTGACAACAGAGGACGAGGTGGAGGAGGATGAGGAGCATGAGATTGAGTATGAGGATGGAAGCGAGCAAGAGGAGATTGGCGATGACTTTGTGCTTGACAACAGCGACGACGATGATGATGACGATCTGGAGGACTTTGGCAGCATGCATGCCTCTGATATCAGCTCTGCCAGCGACGAAGAAGACGAAGACGAAGACGAAGACGAAAGTGGCGACGAAAGCGACACTACCTTCCCTAAGCCGCTGCCGCCAAAGGGCAAGCGTGCAGCCGATGGCGCATCCCGCCAGAAGTCTGCCAAGCGCTCAAAGAAGAGCGGTCCGCGCGTTGAGATTGAGTACGAGACCGAGATGCACGACCAGCAGCAGCATCAGCAGCAGGACTCGATGCTCACAAACTGGTGAAAGGATGAATGCTCGTTCTTTTTTATTTTTCCGTGTGCCCCTGTGTGCGTGTGATGCAGCAGAGCCATATAACAATAATATTATAATACAGTCAAGCCTCTGTAAAAGCATTGTATATAAATGCACTATTCCCTATCGTTGTACGATTATCCAGTCCCAACGTTGGGCACACACTAAAGTCCCTCTAAGCCCTTTTAACTAGTAAAGCACAGTTTATCCAGTCCGCCCATGCTCAAAGCCTCATCAGTAAATGCATAAACCATTGCTGGTCAATTATTTGTCACTAGAAACACATGTTGTTTAGATGTAAAACATTTTTATTACCAATTTTATTAACGATTAATAAATAATAGTAGATAAGAAATATATACGTTCCTATATGAAATACTAAAATTGTTTAAACCAATGTATTAACTATGTTTGGTGTTGTTGTGGAGCCATTTCATGGTAACAAAACACACAACATGGATTTATATTCTTAATTATATGCTGTGTATTTACGCCTATTTGGAGTGTACCACTTGTTATCACTCTAATCGCCTCATAAATACGATTTATGTTGTAGCACATAGGCTCATTAGGCTCATCCGACTGTGTCTAGCATATCAATGATGCAAGGAACTGCTTTTCTATCTGTGTTTCATTGATAACAACTTTTTGGCACACTCGGGTAAATCGGTGACAGCCATGTTCCACGATATACAAGCAATGCACCAAGTAAAATAATATACTGAGTTTATTCATCTACGTGGGCACAGTAAATGATTGAAGAAAAACATTAAAATAAAACCCAGTTAAAGTGTTTTGGAGATTTATGCCCATCAATCTCATTGATATATAAACCAAATCATGACAAATAAATTGAATAAGAATATTTACATGTAACTTTTTGAAGGCAATACATGGTACAACAGAAAGTCAAAAATAAAATAAGAAAATTCCAATGAATAATTGTAATGACATTGTGCCTGTTATTGACAGACAGCTGAGAAATGGAGATCGTGGCTGGAGGTTGGCAGGTCTGGGTTAAAAGTTCGATATGGGAAGACTAGTGGTACCTGATGGGCATTGTTGTCTGGATTAAATACAAAACAGCTGGATGCTACGTTGGTCCAGCATGAAAAAACAGCTTGCTGATTTTGTCTGATGCTTGTGTAGAAACCGTGGACAATTAGTTGTAAACCTATGTTTCCTGCAAGTAAACAGAGCATTGTCGGTGATATATTTGCCTTCAAGGGTAGTCTCTGCATAGGTGCAATATATTTTCCAAACTACCAGCCCATGAAAGACTGACGCATTAATAGTGTCCTTGAGCCAATCTGTAAAACTGTACATGATCCTCTCAGGCATAGCCTGGAAAACGCGATTGAGTTAAAAGATGTTATATTGTTTATAAAACGTTTGAATAGCTACTAAAACGGCATATATGGGGGCATTCGAGAAAGTAGTATGCCACTGTATCTTTCTGTCTGCAACAGACGGGACAGCGGTTGTCCATGTTTGGAACCATATGAGATAGCTGTAGGTTGATAGGAACACATCCCTGCTGTATCTGCCATAGCAATAATGCATTCTTATGCTCTAACGGTGTGCAATGCAGTTTTTCCCATCTTTGCACTGCTGGTTGAGGTATCCGCAATGTGTGGTAAGTGTTTGTGGCTGTTGACTTTTGTTGATTGTCAGCCAGAAAAGTGCAAACGTTTGCTGTGTTGCATTCTTCCAAAGGCTTACCCGTTACCTCTAAATAACCCCACAAATTGTGTCTGTTTTTTTTCCATGCTAGTCTCCAGAGAAGTTGCAGCAGCATGAGTAAAAACGCCAGAAGCATCAGCGGCAGCAGCACTAGAGAAGACAGCAGCGCCGTGAAGCACACAGGAATAACCAAGCTGAGCGCGATGCACACATGAAGAAGTGCAAAGCGATTCCGCAGACGCAGCCCCTCCACCACAAGCTCCAACAGTCGGCGTACATGGACAAGAAGAAATTTGAGTTGCACACTACACGATTAATTAGACGCACCTTTGGTGTGAATCCTACACTCATCCTTGGCGACTGGTCTGCTACAAACGTTCGCTGGCATGCCCCGATTCCTGGTGTTGGCATGAGACGCATTGTTATGATGACGTATGACAATGTTAACATTGTATACCATCGATAATAATATTCTTTCATTTAGGATGTGATCTTAAATGTTGTATTCTTTCAAACACAGAATGATCGGTGGCTATAAAAAGCACCGATATTCAATGTTGGAATGAAGTTTTCGTTAGGAGTTTTAAGGAATATTTATTAAAAGGAAAAGAAATATTAAAAACTACAATACGCACGCTTATTAAGCTTGGTTTCCGTCTCTTCCACATCGATGAGTATCTCACTTCAACGATGTGCCCGTACTGTGAAACGGGTAAACTAAAGAAGCTTCTTCGTGTAGATAATCCGCGGCCACACCGTCAAGATGTGTGGCCAGTGATTACGAGCCACGCTGTCCTGCGTTGCGAAAACGTCACCTGTATAGGGCGCATGGCTGATGGACAGTCTGCTTTAATGCATCCGCGCTGTTTGAATCGCAACCTAGCAGCAGCAATGAACTTTCGGCACATTGCAAACGGTCTCCAACAAAACGGTGCAGTTTCTGTGCGTTTCTAACGCGGCAATCGTGTCAGGAACAATGCAGTTGTGTCAGACAATGGCGAGGTGCCTCCTGATGGTCCCCCGCACAATGTCGACGCACAGACTAATCATTAGCTGTCATTATTTCGTGGTTTTTAACGATTCCACGACGGAATACATCCCCTATATGGGATAAGGACGACGTCAAACTCTTCCACGAGGTAAGCACTTGTTGTATAATGTTTATTATGTTATGTTAAAATGTGCTATTGATTTGATTATTTTTGTATGTATACTAATATTATTTTGTTTCTGTTTTTCTGCCCCTTTCCCTGTATGTCAACGATAATCGCGTCTGCCTTCTGTGCTCCTTTGCTATAATGGCATTATTCTATTAATCCGTACTAAATGAGCTTGCACAGCTCTATAACGATATAGGAGTTTGACTGTACGTTGTCGTTTTGTAAATGCTGTCGTCTCTTGGCTCTCCAGAACAGAGCAGACCGTCCCGTTTTGTTCTTGGCGCTCGCTCCATCATTGCCAATCCATTGGCGGAAGCAAAGGAGAGAATAAACAGCAGCCTCCCACACTTACAGTGACTTGTACGCTTTGTTGGGGAAGGAGTGTGTATGCGATTAATGTTGTTGGCAGTGCATTTACTTTCGTGTTGCAAAAAGAAAAAATGGGTGGCTCCCCCACACATATAATTGTTTTTTTTTTCTAGGCAAGCTAGTTGACTTTTACTTCCTTTTGTGTCGTTTTCTTGTTTCTTTTCTTCTTCCAACCGCACTGCACGTTTCAATCCTAATTACAACTATACATTCCGCACTCTTAACTGGTACCTCTGTTGGTCTGTTTGTATCCGTATAAAACACCTTTCCTCCTCCCCCTGCACATTCTTGCTCAGGCCCAGAGCAAGCAAACAAACGAAAAAAGAAGAAATGGACGAAATCAACTCTTATGCATTATTCCCCAGAGTGAACCCACAAGCAGCGGCGTCCCAGCTACCATCGTTTGACACCGCACTGTACGCAAGCACGGGACTCGCGGGAGTGGACGGGGCGAGTGGAATTGCGGCAGGCATGGGAGCACCCGACTCGCTTGTAGCCTCCATCCTGATGATATTCGTGTCGGAGATTGGCGACAAGACGTTTCTGATAGCAGCAATCCTGGCAATGAGCAACCCACGATCGACAATCTTCATAGCGTCGTGCTCAGCGCTCTGGGTGATGTCGATACTTTCGGCGTTTCTGGGACACGCGGTGGTGACGTTTGTGCCGATGAAGTGGGTGTCGGTGGCGGCGGCGGCCATGTTTCTTGTGTTTGGAGTCAAGCTGCTCCAGGAGGCGCGCGCCATGGATGGCAGCGAGATAGGCAAGGAGATGCGGGAGGTCGAGAGCGAGCTGGGCGAGAAGGACGCGGCTAGAATGCAGGGCGACCTGGAGGCTGGCGAGAAGTGCGACGAGTTGTTTAACGTCAATGTCGATGACCACGACGGCGGCAGCGATGGAGCACACGGAGCGGCGGCGGCGGCTGGCGAATGCGCACATAGCGACCGTTCTATGATGGGCCCGGTCAAGAACTTGCTAGGCCTGCTCTTGTCGCCGATATTTGTCGAGACGTTTGTGCTTGTGTTTCTGGCCGAGTGGGGCGACCGCTCGCAGCTGGCAACCATTGCGCTTGGGGCAGCACGCAACGTCTACGGCGTGGCAGCCGGGACTATTCTTGGCCACACCATCTGCACGGGCGTTGCTGTCGTTGGCGGCCAGCTGCTTGCGTCGCGGATATCTGTGAAGAAGGTCTCGTTTGCCGGCGGTGTCTTGTTTGTCATATTCTCCATCGTCTACGGATACCAGGCGCTGTACGGCTAAAGGGGGCCCTTTTGTTCATCTTTGCGTCGTTTGCATACTGTGTAGATTACAAACAATACAATCGTGTTATTGTGCAGGAAGAAGAAAAAAAAAGTCAAAAGCGTGAGGAAGGCTATGAGGAGCAATAGAAGGAGACGTGCTTGTTCGTCTCATCCTTGAGAATGCGCATCGAAAGCTTGCGGCGGGAGATGTTCTCTCGCAGAGCAAACTTGAGGCTCCTATAGATCTGGCCCCACAGTGCTGCGAACTCTGGATGGTTGCGTGCAATGCCGCGGGTTTTAAGCGCAGCAATGATAAGTTGTTTTGCAAGCCGCTTGTTGGCGGCCTCGATGCGGCTGTCCTCTGTCGGCAGCGCGCCGTCGTTGGCATCGTCGCTCTGGGCATCCTCGATCGGCTCCGGTGTTGCAAGACGCTCGATGTCGGCCATCGTGATTACGCCGCTGCGCCGCTGCCGCTTCCGCGCTGTGCGCGAAGCCTGAAGGATGTTCTCCGCAGATAGCGTGCGCTGGATGCGGGCGCGGGCAGTCTCCGCGCGTCGCAGCTCCTCGAGGCGCGCAATAAACGCGTGCTCGCGAGACAGGTGGCGGCTTCGATGGTCTGACGGCCCGTGTGCTGGGCTCGCAGAGACCGCCAGCGCCAGCGGCTCGATGGCACGCGCATGCGATGCCAGCAGATGGAGAACGAGCCGTGTGCCAGACACGTAGACGAGGGCGTGCGAGCTGTCGCTGTCAGGATGCCACGCCGGCCGCGCTGCCGAGACTGCTGCGTCCGCTGTCTTTGCAGCAGAATGCGGCGAAGCAAACGGGTCTGCCAGCCCAACCTCTGCTCCGCCCGTTGCTGCGGCCTCTAGTCGCGCAAACACCGCCACGCTGCACCTGCTATTGCTGCCACTGCCTTGCTGCCTGCTTGCCAGCTGCCTAACAAACCCATTTACGTATCGCTGCGATGCCTCCGATCCTGCATTGATATACAGCGCAAGCACTGTGGGCGACAGTAGCGCTGGCGGCACCGACGCCAATCGCACGCGCTGCAGCAGCCGCAGTTTTGCATCCAGCTGCTGTGTTGGCGACGTCTCTGCTTGTCCGATTCCGGCGATGGCATTGACTGCCGCGTCGGGAAACTCTACTTGTGCTGTCCAGCGCGGCACCGGGCGGTTACTTTCAAGTGTATCTGCAGCCTGTGCGCGTGTGGTCCGAATTTCCTCCTCCATTTGGACGCAGAACGGAACGTTTGCCAGCAAGTATGCGCACGCTGTATCGACTACTGCTTAACCGTAGTAATGCCGTCACGGGCTCGGGAAGGAAAAAAACAAAAAAAAAAAACAAAAAAAAGCGGTGCTCCTCCTGCTTTGAATAGAGTAAGGAAGGTGGTGAAAAGGAAAATCGGCTTCGTCGGCCCTTCCTCGTGACAAAAGGCCACGCATTGTCAGCCGACATTTTCATGAGACAGCAACGGGGGGCGGGTGTGTGCGCATTGGCGAATATCGTCCGCCTACACATAACGAAGCTTGGGGTTTTCCCCTCTTCCCGTACTCGTTTTTTTCTGAGACTGCTTTTTCCTCCCTTCTCTTTCAACTTTTTAGTTTCTTATTCTAGTTTTTAACCGATACCATTTATTGCCATTATTATTATTATTGCTCTTGTACTTGTTTTTCTATTTTATCCACTAATGCTCCCCAGAACATTCTCCCGCTCTCTCGGCGGCTCCTCCGTCTCCTCGACTTTGCAGTTTCCGTTGCGGGGCTCCCAGATATCCAAAAGGAGACAGAGCTCTATCTCATCAACCACTTCAACTGCCCAGAATGCCAGCAGCATTGCCGACGACTCTGTTCCTCTCATCTCGCGTCTTCGCCATGTTCCCCGGAGCGGCATCCCACTGCGTATGCTGATTCTTGGCGCGCCTGTAAGTTCTTGTTAATATTCCATTCTTTCTCTCTTTTGGTCTGTTCACCGAGTCGTATTTATTTCTTCTTGTTCTTCCATCTCCAGGATTGCTAGCTTTCCTTCGTATGCGTGAATGTCATTGCGTCTGCGAATATTATGCACGTTGCGGATTTTTTTATCTCTTGCAACATGGCCTGTCTTGTGACTCTTTTCCTTTTTAGCCTTTCTTTTGTATTTTGAAATAGGAAATGTCTGGCTAGCTTGCGATTATCGTGATTGTGATAACCACACTGAAAACACACACATACATATCCACTAACACATCCGTATACACAAACCCACCTTTATAAACCTAATTTACTGTTGTAGGGCGCTGGAAAGGGCACTCAGTCGTCACGCATACGCAAGCATTTTGGCATAACAGCAATCTCAAGCGGCGACATCCTGCGACGCAACATAGCCGAGCAAACGCCAGCGGGCAAGAAGGCGCAGGCCGCAGTAGCACAAGGGGCGCTGGTCAGCGACGACGTGATAGTCGAGCTGATCCGCAACGAGCTGGACACGATTGAGGGCACCAACTGGCTGCTGGACGGGTTTCCGCGCACCATCACCCAAGCCAGAAGTCTAGACGCCATGCTCGCTGCCACCAACCAGCCGCTCAACGCTGTTGTCAACCTGGTGGTTCCCGAGTCCGTTATCTTGCAGCGCGTGGTCGAGCGGTACGTCCACGTGCCGTCGGGCCGCGTGTACAATCTCTCGTACAATCCGCCCAGAATTGCTGGCATCGACGATGTGACTGGCGAGCCGCTGGAGCATCGTCCTGACGATAATCCAGAGTCCTTCAGACGCCGTCTGGAGCAGTACCACGGTCTGACCGAGCCGCTGCTCCAGTACTACCGCTCCGCGGGTGTCCTTGCATCGTTTGCTGGAGAGACCTCTGATATCATCTTTCCGCAGATCCACTCGTATCTGGACGAGCGTTTTGACTGACTGGCCGACTGACCGATTGACAAACTGGAATGCGAAAGTAGTTTTGGACGAAAAAGAGAGAAGGATTCCTAATGAGATAGTCCATACTGTTTGTTGTGTAAAAAAAAGTTTCTTGCTGCATGCACACCACAATGTCAGAACACAATGTCCAGTCGCTGGAGGAAAAAGGAGGGGTGTTTTTATAGTAGTAATAGCAAACATGGATGAAACAAAAAAAAAGGATTGGGATGGGCATATAAAAGACATGAAAAAGGTTGTGGTGGGCTACTAGAAGAGAACACCAGGCGGCACCTGGTACGTCTTGCAAAGGGAAAGATGGGTGTTTGTGCAGCGTGGTGTGCTTCATTTGTGAAAGAAAAACCCCACAGAATACAAGAAACTAGTCATGCTCCACGGCGGTGGACGATCCCTCAGTCCACCTCGAATCCGAGCTGTTCTCCTTCGGAATGAACAGGCCGTAGTCCTCGTCGCCATCGTGCAGAATCGTCATCGACTCAAACTTCTCAAACGGATCGACGCCCTTTCTGTTCGGATCCGACGTCCACAGGTCCTCGCGCTCAATGTCCAGCGACATCGAGTCGCGCCCGTGGTGCGACCGGTGCTGCTTCCGCTGGTCCTGCGACGGCTCGTATGTCAGCGCAAACTGCAGCAACTGCTGCTTCTGCGGATCCGCAAGCGGCAGGATCGGCGGTGTGCGGTTACGCAGCAGAGCCCACGTAATGTTCTTGAACCACGTCTGCTGCTTGACATCGGCGGCGCCAGCACGTGATCCAAGTCGCTTCTTATCGTTCTTTGTCAGCAGCCGGCGGATAAGCGCCTTGCAGTTTGCTGTGATCGTCTGGTGTGTTGGCGGCTGCGGGAAGACTATGTCGGACTTGAGGATGTTGCGGAATGTAGCGTTGCGGTTGGACCCCTTGAATGGCGTGCTGCCAAAGAGCATCTCAAATATCAGAATCCCAAGCGTCCACCAGTCGACTGCGCTCGAGTGCCCAACGCCCTTGATTACCTCGGGCGCAATGTACTCTTCGGTTCCGACAAACGAGTTGGTACGCAGCCCAGCTGTGCATGAGCGTGTGTCGATCGACGGCAGCGACTAGAAATCAACATTAGAAAGGTTGTTTAAATAAAAGAATATGTAACATATGTATATTAGTTGGTGCTACGTTTGAGGAGAAAAACATAGCAACAGCATGTAGAGTGTGTGCTGCATACTCTTCTTGTAATCCACATTCTTTAATGTCTGCAGCTGGATCCTTTCCAGAGGTTCCAAACAATAGCACAGAAAAGGGGGAGAGAGGAGAGATGGCAAAAAAGGGAGGAAATAAAGAAATAACGCATGCTAGCCGTTCCACGTATTGTTCTCCGCCACAAACACACGCGCGCAAAAATGAAACAAGGAGCACAAGAAATATTGTGACGTTTTCAGATGTGCCTTCTTTGTTTGGAGAAGGTTGTTTTCCATCCACCCTCTCCCCATCTCCACCTACACCTACACTTTCAGATTTTGAAGACATGGCTACTTACATAAAAGAACGAAGAGCTTTTGAGAACGCCTGGCGTTCCTGGTGGGTCAGACTGTTTTGAAAGATCAAAGTCCGTCAGCATGATGTGGCCGGTTTCATGCAACAAAATGTCTATAATGCGAAAAAGGCAGTAGAAGTTGCCATAGATTATTTGGCATGTCGTTAGTAAGATAAAAAACTGAAATTGGCGTTGAAATCAACGAAACACCCCTCCCACCAAATGGATGTGAAACATTCTAGTATGGCAGCAAAAAGAAGAAAGAACGGCAGTAACAGCAGCAACATCAGCAGAAACACCAGAGGTGCCTAAAGCACAACCAAACACTTACTCTCGGGCTTCAGGTCTCGATAAATGAATCCAGATAGGTGCAAATACTCCAAGGCACAGGTGACCTCTGCGGCATAGAACTTTGCGTCCTCCTCAGGAAGACACTTTCCAGGCCGCGACTGCAGCACCCGAAAGAACTCGCCGCCTATACAATAGTCCATGCAAAAGTACAGGCGCTCGTCGCTCTGGAAGGTGTGATACAGTGTGACAATAAACGGAAAGTTAGCCGTAGCCAGGATCTCCTGCTCAGCAAGCACACGCTTGATCTTGTTGCGCTTTATCATCTCGGCCTTTGACAGAACCTTCATCGCGTACAGCTTGCCAGTGTCCTTTTGCCGCACAAGATATACCTTGCCAACATCGCCTTTGCCCAGCAGCTTTATCTTGGTAAAACTCTTTGGACCAACAGAAATCTTCTGCACCTTCATCGAGTTGCTCGAGTACGTCCTACGGATTGCTGACATGCCAGCGCGTGTCAGTGGCCTGCTGCTGGACACAGTGGGCGTGTACTGGCTGCGAACGCTGCCGGGGCTCTCCATGCTGTCGCCAAACGGACTTACACGGTCGCCCATGCTTACGCCCGACTGCAGACTACGCACGCTGTGGTTGCTGAGACTAATGGTATATGCATCACCCGGGTTTCCACCTTTTCCAAGAGCTGATGGGCCAGCGGGCTTTGTGAATCTTGCTGTGAGGATGTCGCCAGCAGCAGAGCTAGCTTTCTTCAGCTGGCCAGGCAGTCTGGCGGTAGACAAGGCAGCAGAGCTGGTAGCCGCCAGCGATGTTGACGATGTGTTGTAGGCAGCATTTGCTGATTTAGGATGTGAGTACAAGTGCGAGCTGGGACCAACCGAGCCCTGTGTGTATGCGCGAGCAGGAACGGCAATAGCGGCTGGCGCTTCAGTTACGCTCATTGTGTGTGGACCGTGTGCAATAAAAAAGGAGAGAAGGTAAGCGAGAAGAGGGAGAAGAGAAAGAAGTGTCGAGTATGCGGTCCGTCTGTTACCTGTGCTGCTGCGTGGTTGTGTGTGCAGTTTTGTCAGGTGGCTGGAGCAGCAAAGAGGAAAGAAGAATAAAGACAATGGATAAGGTAGACGGAGAAAGAAAGACGACTGGAATCGGAAAACTCTTTTTTTTTTCTGGTCTTCTAGTTCCTCGATGGACGGAAGATACTGCAAGTATGTAAGAAAAGAAAAAAGTACAACGAGAAGGGTGGGTGATAAGGTGCGAATTGAGATTGGAGAAAACAAAAGAGCTAAATTCGACAGACAGTGGAGAGGAAGGCTTTGGCGGCAGAGAGAAGCGCTCTAAATACTCGTGTTTCAAAAGCACGTGTGAAAAAAGTCAAAGAGATAATACACAAGTCGGAGATGGCGGAACAGAAAGATAGAGCCGTGTAGAGCAGCGTCTAGGGCCGGATGGCAAATAAAACGAAGCAGAACCAAACAAAAGAATTCAGCATGCAGCAGGAAAGCAAGTAACAACAGCAACAACAACAAACGCAGCAGCGCTAGAGTTGCAGCTGTGAGAAGAAAGGGGCAGGATATATAGGCAAGCTTTATTTTTTATCAGGGGCGAAACATAAAAAGATAATAGCAGCAGCAAAGGCAGAAGCAAAGAGAAAAAACAGGGATATGCTATTGTAATCTCGACTTCTAAAAGGCAGAAAGAGCAAAGAGGGAGAGAGGCCAAAGAAGCATACAAAAGTGCAAATACAATTGTTAAGAAGAAGAGAAATGAAGAAAGGGACGATTGCAGAACAAAAAAGAACGAGTGTTTGCTGGGTTCCCAAAAAAAGCTCCACTATCTTTTTGTGTTTCTTATGTTGAAGGGGCTGTCCGTTTGGCAACTTTGGCTTGGGGAGGGAGATTGAGAGAAGCAGAAGAAGCAGCGGTGTTAGGAGCATGGGGAGGAAAAAGCACACTGCTGGAAAATTCCCAACTTGCTTCTCTGGGGGAAAAGACGTTTTAGAAGCGGACAATCGGCAAGTGCTTTTATAGAGGTGTGCCTTCTAGTTCCTGAGCCTGTTTTATTCGAGAACGCCTGATTTGTCTCGCGCAGGACTGGCCTGAATTTCAGCTGGTCTGTGGCGCTTTGTGCAGGACGCTCGCTGCCTTTTTTTCCTTGGTGCCGCTGCTGCCCAATCGCAGCCGCCGTTGGTCGCGGATGCCTGGATGACACATAAACGGCTGGCATTGCACCCAGTAGAAGCAGCGCACGACGGACTGTCGGTTCCATGTGCTGGCATTGTGCTGCGTGCCCAGGGACAAGGCAGAGAAAAGAGCGGCAGCGTAGCCGCGAGGCTTGGGCGGATGGAGGCTCTGCGGACATTGACAAGCCTGGGCTCCCTCGCTTCCCTTCGCAGCCACACAGTGGTGGAGCAGGGGAGGCCCAGCTGGCGTGCCAGCCAGCAACAATGGAGGGAGACGGGGGATGGCGCTGAGCCAGAGAACAAGAACGGGCAGCGTCAGCCCATCAAGCACAGCGCGCACCACAAACCTCTGGCAAGAAAAAGGAACGATAGAATGTGTACCATAGTTGTCGCTGATGGGTCTTGTTCGCCAAATGCGCATCCCTCCTTTTGCAATTCAGCTGGGCGCGCTATCCGCCTTGCTGCATGCATGACTTTTCTTCGCCCACCCACCCCTGATCGTCGCAGAACACAATCCGGCAGCACAGAGATAGGACCTCCAGGAAACAGCCCCACGCCTCGCAGCCCGCTCTAGACCGCCAAACACTCCAATGTCAGATCTGTTCCCGCAACGGCTGCACACGCAGTCCCGGAACCTCGGCAGACTAGTGGGCACGCTCTTCGGCTCGCGCGAGGCTGAGCAGCCGCCAGCGTCCGTACCATCCCACCGGCCTCCAGTGTAAGCCCCTCAGACCATGCCGGTATCCTTCCTGGTCTGCGTCTTTCTCAATTCAATGCTCATTCGGCGTATTCGGCTCCTAACCTTGTCTCTGGCTCCCCCTTTTTTGTTTTGCTATGTCCACATCCTGTAGGAGCGACGACGACGACATGAGTGTGCCAGACCTACTGAAACCAACAGTGCAGAGGTATGTTTGCTCTGCGCAATAAGGCCGGTTCCTGTATTTCTTTCCATCCGCCAATGCTGTGTTTTGATCCTTCCCTGTTCCTTTGCTTTCGTTCTTTGTGCACCACAGCAAAATGCACGGTTCCTTCCTTTTTCTGCAATGTGCTTTTGCCTTGCCAGCCCTTGTTTCTCCCTCGCTGGCGATCGACGTGGGCGAAAGGGAAGAACAGGCATTTCCTTTGTGCAACCAGATGAGTGTGCCACATCCAGCAGCCCAGCTCTTCAAGCAGATGGCAATGTTCTGGCGCAACAGCCTGCGGCCCTGGGCCAATGAATGAAAAGATCTATATATTTTCCGCTTCTTTTGCTTTTCCTACTTTATTCTGCCGCTTCCCTAAATAAAGGTTGTCTTCAGCAAGCCTTGCAGCTGTGCTTGCCAATTGTGCTATTTTTAGATATGCCGCTCGATGGACGGCTACCCGAGAGCGCCATGACACGAACGCTCGAAAGGCAAAGGTATGTTGTTCTACGTTGTATGCTTGCGTTCCCTCTTTCAGTTGTTTATCCGCGAGGTGCTATGCGACAACAAATGGTCCTGCTACTTGCTTCTCCGCGAGAGATGATGACGACGATGTTGATGATGAAAAAGGCACTGGCTACAATGCACTAACATTTCGGGATCCAACGCAAGACCGCTTGTCCGAAAATAGCTTGTTGATGCGCAGCTCCAAAGTCTGTATGTGTCGCTGCATGCGCAGCTGGAGGCCGTGCAAGCGCTTTCACAAGAAACTTCTCTTCTCAAGGAATCGAAAGGGCATCTGAGCGAGCTGGCTGACGAAGCTGCTAGAATGAAACCGGCACTCTCCGCTCTCGAGGGTCTCTATGCTTCGCTAGCTGCTGCTGATACCCAGAGGGCAGGTGATCTGGCACAGCAGGAATCCGAGCACCGCAGTGCCCGACACCAGCACTATCTAGAGCTGCAGCTGGAGATGGACAAGCAGTACGAGGAGCTTCAGCGCAACAGCGTGCATGCACGTGCTGCACAGGCAGAGCGCTCGTTCCAGCAGGATCTTGAGATGTACCGACAAAGAAAATCCCAGGCCGACACTACCGCATATCAGCAGCCAAGCCATCGCACGTCGTCTGGCTTGGCGCAGCAGCAAGGTAAGTCAAATTTCTTCTATTTTTACATGTTTGAGCGTTGACATTTTCTGCATAATTGACAGCCATTGCAGCTTAGCCGTTTGATCCAAGCTACCACTATTATACTAATCGATCATCCGATTCAAGTGATACTTCCCAATGGTAGTAAGAAGAGACGGGAGCACCAGAGACATTGGCGATGTTGTTCTCTCGGCTGGCGACTGGGGCCGCGCCATGGCACAGGATGACAGCTTCTTCAGCGACGATGACACAGGTAGCACATTGCAACATCAGAAGCTGAAACAGAAGCAGAGGAAACAAGAGCATCTAAAACAACAAAAGGAGCCTTTGTATTCGCATACGGTTGTTGGGATAGAGGTAATGTTTTCGTACTTTATTTTGCGACGGTCGATGCAAATGTCAAACAACAACAAAAAAATAGATGCAACAATCATCCCGTTCATACAATGACAGTGGGCTCTGAGTGCGACAATGCAGTAGACAAGAGGGATCTTAATTGCCAGCATTCATCGGTCCAGGATCCAACAGAGGGAGGTCATTTTACTGATAACGTCCATTTATTTCATTATATTACTTACAGAAGCCGCCTCTCTTGGCGTCCAATGTTCTGTTTCCTTACGTAGATTGCGGATATTCCAAACCCAAGTAAGGCAGTAGTGGCTGCTGGTAGCAGTAAAGACGGCAACAGCAATAGCAACGTCAGCAGCACCAGTGGTGATACCCGCAGCAGCAGAAAGGCGGCTGGCGTTGTGAGAGCGCATGGCGCCAAGGCCTCGGGCACAATGGAACCAACAACATCGTCGACAGTCAGCCAGCGGTCGCCAAGGCCGCCGGCGTCGCCAGAGCTGCTGCCACCAGCGATGACGGGCCACAGCAGTGACAGCGAAGACATGGATGCTGCTTCTGCGGTTGTGATCCTTCAAGACGAGGATTTTCTGTAATCAACGAACGCCATACCGTGGCTGCGCGACATGTGACGTAGACAGCCGCCACGCCATTGGCTAGGCAGAGGAATCACTGATTGGGCGGCCATGCAAGTCTTGGCAAATCTTGGCATTTGGCATCAGGCTTTCTTTTTGGCAAAGAACCGAACGGACGAGGAAAGCGACATGCAAAAAAGGAGGAAAGGCTAGAAAAAGGCAGAGATGGGACGATACTACTTTTTTGCAGGCGCTGCTCTTCTTTTTCCAGCCAAGCTTAAATGCGCAGAGCAGCACTTTCTCTAGCGTGTCCTGGGTTCTCTGGCAAAGCAAATCTTAGCCCCTCCCAGCTTGCGTTGCCCCCTAAAAAGAAGCCGCTGTAGTTTGTCTGTTCTTTTCTTTCCCGTTCGTTTACTTTTTGGTTATTCGAATACAAACTTTTCTCTTTATATAAACGCTTGTTTTTGTTTTTTTTTTCTCTAGGCGAACAACACGGCCGATAGCTCTTCTCGCTTGGCTGTAAGACACACACTCTGAACCAGAGAACGCAGATACCATCTCTCCAGCCTCCAAAACCTCCAGCTTTTTTTTCTTGGCTCTTGCTCTTTCTGGAAAAAGAGAGCGTTAGTTGTGGTTAGCGTTTTGTTTGGTTTTATTTGGTTTAGATTCTTCTCTTGGCTTGTTGCCGTTGCCTTTATACAGCACATTCTATTCCAAGGCTCTCTAGATCGCTTGTTGTTCTATTTTTGTAGCAGCGAGCCACAGTGCGTTGTCTCTCCCCCAAGCTGCCAAGCCTTGCCTTGTTGCTATTCCACCCTATTATTCTCTCCTATTTCCGTGGTTGAGCTGTTGGCCATCGTTCCCACCATTCTTTTCTTCACTTGCAACGGGATTGCTGTTTTTTTATTCATTTATTATCCATATTCGCCACCTTTCTTCCGAGAATCCAGCCATAACCTTAAACACCTTCTATATTCTCTTCTTTCCCGAGCATACTCAAACAACAGCATAAACACGCATACCAACAACTGCTCCAGCGACAAGCCATGGCGACAACCAAAGGCCAAGCCCAGCAGGCTCAAAGCCAGATAGCCTCCGATACGAACTCTGACGATGGGCTTCTCCAGTGCCAGTGGGAGGGATGTGAGGCCCATCCGTTCAAGGACCCCGAGATGCTTTACGAGCACATCACAGGCGACCATGTGGGGCGCAAGTCAACCGGCAATCTTTGCCTTGAGTGCAAGTGGGCGGGCTGCCACGTCAAGCGCTCGAAGCGCGACCACATTACCTCCCATATCCGCGTACATGTTCCATTCAAGCCGCACAGATGTCTGCAGTGTCTGAAGACGTTCAAGCGTCCGCAGGATCTGAAGAAGCACGAAAAGACCCATATGGAGGAGGCTCTGGAAGATCCCAGTAACATGCACATGCTCTCTGTCTACAACGGCGCCTATCCCGGTTATGCTGGCTATATGAGCAATTCCAGCCCAAGCGGCAGCCAGGCGTACACTCCGGCTCACACAAACACATCTCCAACTGTCGGCTCAGTTAGCCCAATCGATGGCCAGGTTCCTATTGACGGCGCCCATGGCATGTATCTCCCGCAAAGACGCCACTCGCCCTACACGCCGCCAGGCAACGAATCGCCTTTCCACGGCTATCTCCCGCACATCAACGATGCCAGCTACTACTCTAGCATGCCAGCGCCCAGTGGAAAACGCGGCGTTGAAGCTATCGAGCAGCTCTACGAAACTGTCAAGCGCACACGCACGAACAGCAACAATAACAACAATAACCAAGGTTTGGATTGTCTTGCACTCGCTGTTGGTCTACAAGAGAAGCACAGTAGCCCATTGTCACAGTCTTCCTCCTCGTCTTTACTTGCTACAGACAAGGGTGATCACTGTGGCGATTCTACCACTTCTGCTGGCGGTGTCTCGGTCTCTTCAGGCCGTGGCACTGCTCATGCCTTGTCTGCAAATACTAACCACAACGAAAACAATAGCCCCCTGTCTCCTCCTAAGTCTTCCCCATCCCCTTCCTCTGGCTGCTCTCGCCACCAGTCCTTCTCTAGAATTGATGCTATTATTTCTCCCGACACCTGCTGCCCATCTGCTGCCCCATCCGCATTGTCTGTGGATGGATGCGTCAACAAGGCTAGCACTAGCTTACCCAATTCTGCCAGCACTGCTAATTCTGCTAATGGCGCTTTGCTGTCTGCTGGCGCGACATTATCATCGCGACCATGTCCGCCCCGCCTATCCTTGCGTAGTCATACATTTGCGGAAAAGCCCAAAGCAGTGGATATTCCTCCGCCAATATCGATTGCGCGTAGCATGTGCTCGCTTTCGCGCCCCCATAGCGGTGCAAACAGCATTGTTCTACCTCCGCTATCTGCAGACAGCAGAATCCATAGCAGCAGCACCAATGCTACTGAATGGGAAGCTGATACACCTTTTCCTTCTAATTTTTCCTCATACTCGCGTCCATTTACAACAACCCGCTCAACGCCATTTTCTCTAGCAAAATATGGCTTAAAGAGCAGCACTTCGCTTCTGCGGCCCATTACCCGGCCATACAGAATGCCTCTTTCCCCCTCGGACGGATACTCTCTGGATGACTACAGTCTGTAGCTGTATGAAGCCATCTTTGAGAGATCAATCCGTCCAAGGACTAATGTATTGTATTTCTCTTACACCCGCTGCATATTACTTCTTCGTACCATTCCTCCTTGCTCACCTTTCTTTCCTTTTTTTAAATTCTTCTTTCTTTTTGGCACCATTCAAGGCGAATGCCACCAATTTCCGTCGTTTCTACTCCAGCTAGTCATCTGCGCACTCCTGTTGTACTCCACAAAAGCCCACTCCTACACATGTTTCTCTTTCTTTCTCTTTAAAACCCACACAGCTATTGTGCTGCTAGTATCCATTTGATAAAAAAATCAACCACCGCACTCTTGGGATTCTGGCCCTAGAAAATTCCGATTCTTTGTTATATTTACTCTGTGGCTTTTCCCTTTCTTTGTGGGCACGACGTTTGTGCGAATTGCAGTGAGAGAACCTATGGCTAGACTTGGGAGTGAGGATGAAAAGGCGTGATTTTGTTTGTGTTTCTTTGTACAAATCGTTGCAGCTTGGTGACTACCAGTGGCCAGCAAGAGGCAAGCAGTAGTCCAACATTGCGTTATGCGCGTGCATTCATCCAGCGCATTCCTTCTTTTATAGTTGGTCTGCTGTAACTAGCTATTCGCCGTGCTTTCCATATTTTTTGTTGCAAGCGCAAAAACCGTGTCATTTAAAGTTATTTTCTTCTTTGCTACCTGCATATTCACTCTTAGTTTCTCTTGATATAATCTTCAATGCCATTTCGAGCTATTCCCCATATGATTTTTATGGTGACAAAGGGCAGACTGAATAGGATGACGTAGGAGGAAATAAGGAAAGCTATCTGGCTTGTTCCTTTATCTTGTTGTGGCAAAGTGTTCTTGTGCGGGCTCGTTGGCGTGCTTCTCTTGTAAGAATGCTGTAGATCTCATCTGTGCTATTGCTATTATTCTGAAACCCGTTAATTCTCTTGCTAACCATGCGCTTGCAACCCTATTTTGTTTTGCTTTGTTTTTGTGTGCTGTTTATTCCAGCTGTAGGTCAGGAGGCACTGGTCAACTTCTTCCAAAAGAATCGCGATATCGGTAGCTTGGAGCTCTCAGACCTGCCCTCTTCTCTCAGCTCGCCATCAGAGCTGCAGAAGCTCAACGAGGGTGTTCTCCAGCTTCTTCCAGATCTCAATAAGGTCAGTGGGCGGTCGATGTTCATAGATCAGATGATGCAGCACCTGGACAGCAGCAGCCCCAACACGCTGAACGACATGCTCATGCTGGGGAGCATGCACAACACAATGTCATCTACCGATCCACTGCTTTCGTCTGCCACCGCTAGCGGACTCTACGTGAGCATGGGTACCGCTGCTGCTGGTGTTGCTGCACCAGCACAAGGCCAGTACCAACCAGGCATCGTTGGTGGCACTGGAAAGTTCGGAGTATTCGATCTAACCGCGAGCCCCGAGACGATGGGTAACGCTACGTCGATGCCACTCAGCTCTCAGCTGCTTCTTGGTGCACAGGGCACTGGAGTGAATCTAATATCCTACCCGGCAGCAGCTTCAGCCTTGGGTGCCATCAATCCAACGTTGGCAGATTTGACATCTGGAGCTACATCAACACCCGTATCTGCCGGTGTTGCGCTTGCTGAGCAGACGCTGCTTGGCAGCAGTGCATCGAATCAGCCGAGGGTTGCCTCGCTGTCGCCGAATGTGCCATGCGTTCCAGATTCTGTTCTAAATGCACGACCAATTGCCCGCCCCAAGGGGTACTCGGGAATGGTGCAAATGGCGCCGCAGCTGAACACCAATGGCACTTCACTATACTCCAACCTGTACACACCGATGCAGCTCCAGCAAGCACAGCAGCAACAGCAGCAACAGCAGCTACATATGCAACAGAACACACTTTCACAGGCAACGCTAGGAGGCCTAGCGTACCATCCGTCAATGCAGAAACACAGAGTTCCGCTGCCTAATGCGCAGATGGTTGACCAGGCAGCCTACCAAGCACAGATGAATGCGCTCATGACATACCGCGCAATGGGGCTACAGTGCAAGGCGCGCGAGGACGATGTTTCGGGCGCAAGCGACGACGAAGACAATGGGAAGGAGCTGTCGCTGGACGAGTGGCTTGATGCCGAGAAGCTGACCGAGTCTGAGGTAGCAGGAATGGATCCCTCATTCTCTGCAAAGAAGGCTGATGTGTCTATTACTGTGGAAGAGCCCGAGATTGAAGATGCAACTGAAACTAGTGACAAGGCGTTCTCGACTAGCAATTCGGTTGTTAAGAGATCTATTCTTGTGCAAAAGGCGTTTGTCAAGCGAGCAGATGTCATTGACAACGGTTCAACAGATGCTGTGGATGAGCCTGTTTCGTACCTTCGTCGCCGTTCAGAGCTTCTGGCCACGGCCAAGTCTGGGGCGTCTGGCGATATAGCCCAAGAAGATACCAGCCAGAAACAGCAGCCGACTGAAAACGCCTCAAGCAGCAACGCAGAGCTTGTAAGTGCTGCTGTGCAGCTTCTGGTTCGCATCAACACTCTGTATCTCCGGAAGGCTGAGGAGCAGCGTCATGCTGCGGCGGCAGTCATTGATGCCAACAACAGCAGTTCTGAGGAAGAGGGTGCTTCAAGCACAGAAAAGGACTATGCGGATGAAAGCGATGAGCTAGATGATCTCGAGCGCGAGCTGAACTCGATGAGTCTTACCGGATGTGGCAAGCCGGCTGAGGATAAGCAACAGCAGCAAGACATGATTGACCGCCTGGCCAAGCTTGGCTTGTCACCGCAGCCCAAGATTCAACATGTCTAGATATCTACCCGGCCTGTATATGTGTTGTGGACATGTTTTTCTTTCCAAAACACAATTCATTGTACCTGTTTTATCTTCTCTGACTTTTTCATTACTGTTTTCTATTTGTTTATTTGGTTCAATTTTTCTGATATTAACACAATATCCCAGACGGCTGGTACTTTTCTGACCCTGTGGATAGTCTTTTTTTTGCGTATAAGCATAAGTAATAGAAAGAGAGAGACGGTAAAACAAAACACTGCATGTTAATTAGTAGTCTGTGTTTTAAGTATAAAAACATACATCAACGCATGTGTCAATTTTAAT
>JANBTT010000178.1:0-28721 GCA_027578915.1 Coemansia sp. RSA 1200 | reverse complement strand
CCATATTTTACCTGACTTCTTTTGGAATTCCACATAAACTGGTTCACCATAGTCCGCACCTGTCTTACGAACTCCTCGAACAATGGAACGACGTGTACAGCAAACCACACTTTGGCCAGTAAAACATTGTTTGCTAAAAGCGCTCGTCCCCACAGTGACAACGTCCTACCCTTCTAGTTTGCTATCTGGCTGGATATTTTCGATAGTAGATACTCCTCCATCGCACGGGTCGCAACCCCATTTGAGCCAAAGAGTATACCCAGGTACCGAATGGGCGGTTTGTGGATATCGAATGGCACCATAAAATTCGGGTTGCCTATTCTGAGCACTTCTGTTTTGTCTTCATTTAAGCATGCATTAGATGCTGATGCATGGAGTGCAAAAGCTCTTTGGAAGGTTGCTACATCTTCCTCTGAGCTCACTGCCAATGCGATATCATCAGCAAACGCTATTGCTCTAAAATCGTAATCCTCTAGTGGTAGTCCCTTGAGGTTTTTGCGCAAGTAGCACAGCAGCGGTTCAGCAACCACATTATACAATAGTGGTGAAAGTGGATCTCCTTGCCGCAGCCCTTGCCGGACTGGGAACCATGGTGATATACCTATAGAACTCTTCACCGCAGCCTGCGCTTTGTCGTATAAGCGCTGGATAAAGTTGCGGAATCGGGGGCCTATTCCGCCTTTCTCCAGACATCTATCTAGGTACGTATTTTTACGTTTGTTGTTGGTTTTGAATTTTGAATTGTGACGCTTAGCAAAGTAATTAAAAGATAATCCAGTGATAAGGATCTTTTTTACTTTCTTTCTATGGAAGGCCACAAAAGCAAGCTTTAGCTTACTGCTGCCCTTTAACGTTTAACATGTAAATAACAAAGCTTCTAGTTAGTGGCAGCTACCTGTAATAATATTATCTGTTTACCATGTATTACACCCATGTGTATGGTTCTGTTGGCTATCTAGTGTAGTAAATGATATAAGAAGCGATTGTCAATAGGATTGATTCACTTGACTATTTAGCAACCAAAGCAGTTTTTGCTGACATTTTTGCCATTTGAAGCAGCACGTGTAACAGGGCTGTGGTGGTGTTCAAAATAATAACCCTTTATGTTCACCTTTCCCTCCTGAAGAAATAAAGAAAAGAAAAAGCCAGATCGTTGTTGCTAGTTGAAAAAACAGTCACGCGGACCTGGCTGACACATTTTCCCTCCTTTTTTAAGCCTTGATCGCACGGTTCAGATACTTAATCCCATCCACACCCGTCGTCAACGTGCTCATTCCAATTTATTATCTTTGGCGTACTGTCTGGCAATCGAAATGCATTATTTCAAGGAAAAAGTGAATGCTAGAAAAAGAAAGAAGAATGGAAAATATGACAACAACAGTGGATGTTGAGAAACTGCCGCGTATATGGTAATTCAATTCAGTATATATAAAGCACTGGAAATAGAAATACATATTTTTCTTATCATGTTACTTTGTTTTTTCTGTTGTCCCTCCATGCCAATGTTACTTCTTTCAATAGAGTCTGGCAACTAGTTAATTTTAATATTTTTGTAGGTTTTGCGCATGAATAGCGGTAATTCGATTTTTCTTTCCCATCTTTCCTGACCAACTTTGTTATATTGCCAAAGTGGGTAGTATTGTTTTCTACCTCGTTCAACTGCGATTACATAAAGTAACCACTTATTCTTTTTATATAATGCAGAGAGCTTAGCACATGCTCTTGCTTTTCTCTACTGTTGCAATCTTTTCCATTTTCAAACATCTGGCTCCTATTCTTTTCCTCTTCCATTATTTCCTCTTTAAATCTAGCTAGCATATATGATACAGTATAGTTTTATGCTTTATCGACGAACAGCCAACTGACCAGCAAATAAGCAGGAATCAATTGCTTCTGATTCTGTTTTATTATTTCT
Source organism: Coemansia sp. RSA 1200 (assembly GCA_027578915.1). Lineage (NCBI taxonomy): Eukaryota > Fungi > Kickxellomycota > Kickxellomycetes > Kickxellales > Kickxellaceae > Coemansia > Coemansia sp. RSA 1200. The sequence continues at coordinate 26,806 of JANBTT010000178.1, read as the reverse complement.
CCCTATTTTTCTTTGTTTTTTGTGTTGTCTGTTGTGCAGAGTAGAAATACCCAAAGTGATAGAGCCTCAATCTTATATACGCAACAAGATGAGCACGCAACTTCAAGCACTGGTGCTGCTGTTGTTATTGTTTGCCACCAACCTCGCCGTTTTGCTAGCAACGGAGTCTGGCGAAGATTCCAAATTCCACTGCAACCAAAGCCAGCATGGACTGACGCTGGATCAAGGTATCGTCCACACCGAAGGGTTACTTGGGATCAACGATAGCAGCGCGCAGCTGTATCGTCGGGCACTAATCTACCTGGCACTCGGATTAGTTGGATTGGCCAACAGGAAGCGGCTTTCGGTGGCATTCACGTTTGCATACAACTGTTTTTTCAAACGACTCGGGCGCCACGATAACCAACAAAGCAGACTCAATGCGTTCTACGAGGGCCAGGCCTCCGTGTACGATGCAACCAGAGGCAGGTTGCTCCGCGGCCGAAGGACAATGCTCAAGCTCTGTGCGGCAGAGCTCGCCCACACCGTATCAGCACAGACTGATACAATAGGCGGTAGTGGTGGTGGTAAGGATAGAGGGAGTGGGCGTCCTGTGTGGGTTGACGTTGGCGGAGGCACAGGCTGGAATATCGAACAGATGGACGAGTTCTTTGCAATCGGCAACTTTAAGCGCGTGTACCTGGTTGATCTATGCGAACCGCTGTGCAGGGTGGCCCAGCAGAGATTCAAGGCCAAGGGATGGACCAACGTAACTGTTGTCTGCATGGACGCTGCCTCCTTCACGCTTCCCGGATTGGCAACACTCGAGGGCGCAGCCGATCTGGTAACAATGTCGTACTCGCTGTCGATGGTTGAAGACTTCTACCCAGCCATCGACCGTCTGGCACGCATTCTTAAACCACGTACGGGTATCATGGGCGTTGCGGACTTTTATGTGTCTGGCACCACGGAACATAGCTTATTCCCAAAGCACCAGCAAGCGACGGCGGATGCAGCGGCAGCAGTAGCAAGATGTGGCAAACAGCGGCTTGGGTACCATTGCAACTGGTTTACGCGCGTGTTCTGGCAGCACTGGTTTGAGCTTGACCACGTCTTCTTGCACCCTTGTCGCAGAGACTATCTGGAGCACAAGTTTTCCACACACAAGGTGTACAACGGAAGAAACCACTTTGTCGTTCCGCAGCTCATCCAGGTTCCGTACTACGTGTGGCTGGGCAAGCGGATGCCAAGCGACACTGTTAGAGATACCGACTCCTTGGCCATTACCACGGCTGGTGCCATCAAGAGAGCTGACGCCGGTATTTGCGCCAGCAAAGGGTGGGAGCGGCTTCCGTATTGCCCTGACAGACCCGAGCACGCCCAGTTTACCACGTACATTTACGCGTTTACGTGGGAGGATCCGCGATGCGATCTGCAGGCCCTGGATCTCAAGCCCGGGGACAATCTTCTGGTAATAACATCGGCAGGCGATAACGCGCTAGCGTATGCTGCGCACCAGCGCCAGATAACACTCCATTGCGTTGACATGAATCCATGCCAGAATCACCTGCTTGAGCTCAAGCTCGCGTGTCTGCGCACAATGAATTACAGCCAGTTCTGGCAGCTCTTTGGTGCCGGCAGAGTCGATGGCTTTGCGGATATTCTGGACTCAAAGCTCTCGCCGTGGCTGTCATCCGAGGCATACCAGTACTGGAAAAGCAACACGGCTGCGTTTGGCGGGACGCAGGGGCTGAGCGGCTGGAGGCTGGCTAAACGCAGCGTTGGTGACATGCTGCTTGGGCAGTCATGCCTCTACACCACCGGATACTCCGGGCTCGCACTGCGCAGCCTCCACGCCATGATGCGGCTAACAGGCATCCAAGATACAGCACAGAAGATCACTAGACAGGGAATGTCATTGAGCGAGCAAACGCATCTCTGGCGACAACGCATGCGCGGCTGGGTGCGCGGTGCGCTGGCAACCTGGTTCCTTGACAACCCTGTGATCATGTGGCAGCTTCTGGGAGTGCCCATCAGCCAATGGAACATGCTGCGGAGCGAGGGCTCGATGTCCCAGTATGTTCGCGATACCATCGAGCCGGTGGTCGCGGAGACCTCGCTTGCCGACGATAACTACTTCTACCACCTCGTGTTTGCGCTCGGTTACTCGCGCACATGCTGTCCCGACTACCTGACAAAACAAGGGTTCGAGGCCCTGCAGCAAACGCTGGTAGCTGCTGATCCCAAATCAGGCAGATCCACATTCAGATTACACACTGCCACGATTCTGGATGTCCTGGCAGGAATGCAGCCCGGAGAGCTGACAAAGGCCGTCATCATGGACCACATGGATTGGTTCTCAGTGCAGGATGCCCAGCAAGAAGTAAGCGCCCTGGCTCGTGCAATGGCAACAGGCGGGATTGTTCTGTGGCGGAGTGCTGCCAGGCTTCCTTGGTACTCCGAGGTCTTTGAGAAGAACGGGTTTGCTGTTGATGCAATATCTGTGCGCCAGCCAAATGCAACCAAACCGCTTGACCGGGTGAACATGTATGCCAGCTTTTACAAGGCCACCAAGCTCTGATGGTATCCTCCTAATCTTATTATTATTGCTATTAAACTTGAGTATAATTATATTTTTTGTTTTTGTTGTTGCTGACAATATAAACAATTTGAAAATGCCCAATAAAAAGATATAGATAAAAAACTAGAACAAAGTGTAAAGTGCTACTAGCAGTGACAACGATCCGGCTACTGAGAGATACAGGCTGGCAGCACCTGATGAAGTGTCTTCTGAATCGGAACCAACAGTAAACGTGTAGTAGATGATAGAATCGCTGCTATGCTCTTCAGACGATTCATCTCGCTCCTCGCTGGTATGCTCTTTGGATGATTGGTCCTGCTCTTTGCTGCTCGTGGTACCATCAGAAACTTTACCATCAGAGCTACTGATATCAGCAATAGAAGTCACATCACCAACACTGTCGGAGACCGACGACCCTGTGCTTTCCGAGAAATAAACGGAACTATCATGAGTCGACTCAATAGTCTCAACAGCAGACCACCGGCTGTCCGGAGTAGTGGGTTCGGCACCCGTGCCCTGGCCAGCAGACAAGGATTCCGAGGGGAGCGAGCACACAGCGTTGGCGCAGACGGTGCCTTCGGGACAAGTGCTCTGAAAAACCCACACGTTGTTGGAGCACGAGATGATCTTGCTGGTCCCGTCACACAGCACTCTGTCATACACCGCGTTGCACTGCGTCCCCAGAATCGAGTAATCTGTTTTAGGTCTTGGAACCTCCTCCTCTAGTGCGCTGCCTGCTACTGCAAGTGCAGATATTATCGCAACGCTCGTGAATAGCTGCATTTTATCTCTTTTAGAAAAATTAATAATTTAGAATAATTTATAGTGTACCGATAAGTAATATACTAGTGAGATTGAGTGGAATGTTAAAAAGGATAGAAAAGAAGAAAATATATCAATTATCTCCCGCCTCCTTTTCATTTTTATTACTTCATTTCCTTGCTTTTAATTCTACATGATACGTTTTCTTTATTTAGAGATGAGCCAAGATTTTATCACAATGAAAATTACAATAACCAAAGAAATATAAAGAAAAAACAAACCAAAAGGCAGGGGTTTATGTACAGTGTAGAAAAAGTACAAATAAAAAGTATCCAGAATTTCTTTCTTTCTTCCTTTAATGATTAATTCCCCCTTTTGTTTTTGTACAAGGCCGATAAAAAGAAATGCACAAAAGAAAAAATAGCTCCCCTCTATGTGCAACACATTCTTGACCATTCTAGTGCAAGGTTACAACATCCCTTTGCACAATAGTTGCCCACATTGTATTGCCATAAAAGGATGTAGAGAAACCCTTGGTACTTTACAAATACAACAAGGCCATGTTTCAAATCTGGTATCCATTTTACACCTTGTGCTAATGACAAATGGTCATAATGAAAATTACTCTTACCACCTGGAACCCTAAAACATTTCAATACCAAACAAAACAATGAGGATAAACCACGAAATTTTGCTGTAATTTGCTTGATAAAAACTATTATTGCAGTTAATTAACAGAGAAAAACAAATATTTTTCAAACAATCAGATATTTGATGCATTGGCAATTATACCAAAATCATGCATGTAGTCATTATTACATCATATTTAAGCTTTACTACTAAAATAAGCTGGCAATATCTAATTGACAAACTGTGAAACAAAATATAAGAAACTATATTCCATGCAGTAGTTGGATTTATATAAATATTAATCATTTCTCCAACCTCTATCATAAAAAATCATATAAACATTTTTTGTTTTTCTGCCAATTTTGCCACAACTAATTTACAATAATACCCATGGATATTATAGAAAATTCATCAAAAACTCGTTGCTACATATACTGTGAAATACATAGAAAAAAATATAAAGCAGAATGCCAGCACCTAAAGAAAGGAAAGCATTATTCATACATACCTAAAGAAGATAAATATAACACTTGTATTTGCAACATGAGTCGGCTGTTCTAGAGCTTGTGATAGCAAAATGCTATCATGTAATTTGAGCAGAGATCAAATCTAAAGAGATTTAGCCATGCTCACAACATGATAAGAGTAACAATGCAGTAAAATACCCTTGCCACAGCACCTGTAGGTTATTAATTTTCTTTTTTTTCCTTAGTTTATTTTGATTATTATATTTCTAGTAAACAAAAGAAATATCAAACTCTAAGTCCCTCCTCCTCAGTCTAGTTCTCTACAATGAATGCTCGCTAGTGTACCCAAGGCCAAAAAAGTGAAACCTAGAAAAGGACTCAAATGTTTCTTTTAGCAAAAAAATTGAATTAAGCTAGCATAACCATTACTGGTTGTTTTTGTTGAAGTAGACACACAGACTAAGCTTTCATTTCAGAAGGCTATAGAATCAACCTGCATAAATAATTAATGCATTGCATGCAGAAGTAACTAGTTATTGCTGCATAATGTAAATCCCCCATTTCCTGGACCCATTTCTGAGAACAGTATGATACAACATTTCCTTTCAGCTCAATAAAAAATGATTTAACAATAAAATTATAAGCAAAATCAACAGTAGCAGGGTGAGGCTGGCAGCAAGGAATCAAAGATCCTTGCAGAAATCAATTAAAATGACAATGCTAAGCACATATAATAAAGTTTGAAGCCATGGACAAGGAAATCCAACTGAAATGACAGTCATCTACCTAGATGGAAACCATTTTATTACCAACACCCCAGGAAATGTCTATGCCTGGGCAGATCCAGCCAAGAAATAGCTGGATACTGTTGCAGTGCCTTAGGAAACAACTCCAGGCCTGGCAATCAAGAAGCTCTGCAAAAAACTTGTCAAGAAACAACAAGTTTTGACCTGTGTTGAGCTTCCTAGTGGCAGGCCTGCTCCACTCACTGCAGAGCAACTGGATGAGGCACAGCATGCCTATGGGCAGCTGCAAAATTGGTGTGTGCAGAATGATCTATGCATTATTGCAATCAGGCCCACTAACAAGAAGCAGCAACAGTGGCAGCAAGCAAGCAAGACAAGATTTACCAGCCTCCCAGTAGGCTCAGTTGCCCACATCTGCAGGGAGATCAGTGGTAGAATAGGAGAAGGTGCCACTGTTCACAATATTTCCAGAGTGACAGACACTGTTTATGGAACTCCCTCTTAAACTCATTGTTAATCATTTTTAAAAAAATAATTAATTGATCATTTCTGCACCAAAAGGTCCCTTGGGATCTGCCCCCACTTTCAGTGCAGGCTACTGAAATGAGGGCAGATCCCTTTTCAATTTGATAATATTTTTGTATTATTAGTTGATTTCCTATGAGATTCTGGTGGATGCAGAGCTTTGTACTGAAACCAGGTACTGCCTTCATAGAGCCAACTGGACAGTGCTTGAGACAGCAGCACTATTGTAAACTCTACAATATAAAAATAAAATATGAAAGAAAGGCCCCCCTTCTCCAACTTCCCTCGAGACATAGAATATCGGTGCTTTTTATAGCCACCGACTATCCTATTCTCTTTCAAAAGAATACAACTATTTAGATCACATCCTAATACGGGATTATATGAGTACAATCAAATGTTAACATTCCGCCCAAACATTAACATTGTCGTACGTCATCATAACAAGCACCCTGGTACAGAACACCAGTTCAAGAAAGGGAAACCGCTCCACTGAGCACCCTAGCTCATTGGAAAAGAGAGATCAAAGGCACCAGATTCATTGCTGCCAGGCACTACTACAATGACCTCTGTGAGCGACATGGAGAGAACCTCAAGAACCATCAGACTGAATGGCAGGCCAGCTGCAGAGCATGGAAATCAACTAAAAGTATAAAAATACTATTAAACTGTTAAATACTATCAAGTTATTAAACTCTATTAAATTATTAAATACTATATAAATATTAAATATTATCAAATTGTTAAGGGATCTGTCCTCAAGACTCTGAAAGAGTTGTCTTTCGGTAGCTTGCACCGAAAGTGGGGGCGGATCCCGAGGGAGGTTTCGGTGCAGAAATGGCCCATTAATTATTTTTAATAAAATAATTAAAAAATGAGTTTAAGAGGGAGTTCCTATACTTACCCCCAGGCAGTGGCATTAATCAGTCTATATGCACAAAAATGCACAAGTGGATATCTGAGCACATTGATAAGCTTGGAACCAGTGAACGTGAGGCCTTTATGCTTGCAGGAGACCTTAATCAACTAGCAACAGACACTTCTCCCAGTGGGCAGCACCTAAAATCCAAGCTCTGGAACACTTTGGAAGTCAAGGAAGCCTGGTGGATGAAAAATGGCAGAGTTAATGACTCTACTTACCCCCTAGACAGCAGTTGGACAGTCCAGAAGAGCAAACTTGACTTTATTTTCCTCAGTGAATGGCTCAAAGAAGTAACTATGCAGTGCAGCAAATCCACCTGCCAAACCTCCCTGGGTGAGGATCATTGCCAGCTCTGGGCAGAAATCGCAACCTATTTTCCACCACCTAAATGCAGCCAAATTGCCCCTAACAGTTACTCTAAATTGGCTTTAAGCCAAGCACCCCATGCCCAGATAGAGGCCTATGGTATAGCAGTCAAAAATATTTTATTTTTTGCAAATTTCCCTGCCAGCAAGGAAAATGCAGAGTCAACAACAGCAGAAACAGAATCACTATAGCTAAAAAATGATCTTAAAAATATCCTCTATACAACAGCCAAAGTCTTCTTTTCTACAACAAGACATTGCAGACAGAAAGCAATTAAAAATTTGAGGTCAGTACAATTTTCAGTGCTCCATGTTAAACTTGCTCAAGCTGGCACACAGTGGCCAAAACATGCAGCTTGGCTACTTACCTTAGTGAATAAAGCTGCAACTTTTCTGGAAGACAAGACACCTGCTGATGCTGTCTCTATGATCCAACAATATTGTAAACTCTACAATATAAAAAAATAAAAATCAAAGAAAGGCCATCCTCCCCCCCCCCAACTTCCCTCGAAACATAGAATATCGGTGCTTTTTATAGCCACCGACTATCCTATTCTCTTTCAAAAGAATACAACTGTTTAGATCACATCCTAATACGGGATTATATGAGTACAATCAAATGTTAACATTCCGCCCAAACATTAACATTGTCGTACGTCATCATAACAATGATGAAAACAACATGCAATGTATAATTGAAGCTTCACTGTTTAAGGCATATGCATCTCAATTAGCACGTGCAGAAATAAGCTCAATAACATTGGATTCAAATGCAAATCTATTAAAATCACTTTCCAGCCTTAAGCTGTATTGGAATGCAAGCTCAGAAATAGATTCAACTATTAATGTGGACAATCTGACAAAGCTAGATCTTGCAGGTTTGTGTAACTCACATAGCTGGAGAATATTTTCATGTGACAGTATGAGTGATTTGAATGAAATATACTTTCCAACTCTTAAATACATGTCAATCAAAGAATTTAAAAATAGCAATAGTGATAATGACAATGGAAGTGCTTTTATTCCAGGAAACAAACATTTCTTTTTATTAAAGATGCCAAAACTAGAATTATTGTTTATAGACATTGTTAATCCACTAGCATGTGAATTTGTTGGATTAATAACTGCACCAGTCAATATTAAACTATTTTAAATAACAAGCAAAGATGGTATAAGACTTGAATTCCGTGAATTGCAGTTTTCAGCAGCAGTAAGCAAAGTATTTCAAACTCATTCTACCAGTTCTGCTGAAAATAGATTTGTTGATATCATTGGACTTGCTAATGATTTACAAGGCATTGATGGCTCTGTGTGCTTTGACATAAAAGCAACTTTAAATAACAATATCATTGCATTAGACTTGGAACGCATTTACTGGTCCAAAGTTACAAAGCTCACAGCCCATTTCATGAAGCTAAATCAAATCCTAGATCTTTTAGGATCTAAAATGCCAAACTTGATCAAGCTTTATACTGACAATATTTGCCTGAATGAGATACAAGATAATTTTAATACTAACGCCTCAAGCAGTGTTTGCACGCTGGAGGAAGACAGTATTAGAACGTATTATTCACGATTTCTATGCTGCGCATAGCCCACTCAAGCAACTCTTTTCAGGAAGGTTGGCTCAATGTCGACACCTCCTAGTTTTAGTTTGGACTAGGCGGAGCCTGTCGACCGGACAAGCTGACCATTGCCCTATCTTCTTTTCAACACGTTGCTTTACAGTCTTTCCGAGAACACATTTTCAACGCAGGCGGTCCAAACTGCCAACACTGCGCTTTCTTTTCATAAATCTTTGTTTATTAGTATGATTCCAATCGGTAGATAGTTGGGGCTCTAGATGTAGACCCAACATGCCCGATTGATAATAAATCAACCTTTTTGGAAAAAAAAAGTGAAGTAAAATACTTTCCAGCCCCAGTCATCACTGATGTGGCTTGTTGCTACAAGCCATTTCCAAAACTGGCAAAACACCAAACAAAACAGAGCAAAAACAAAGCAAATCAAACAGAGAATCATGGAAAACAATTCCAGCGTCACGAAGAGATGTGGCGACACATTCGTTCTCCGCAGCCCTTACAAAAACAAAAAAATTTATTTTGCAAATGCAACAATGTAGTATGAACAAAAAGAATGACAATGTAAAACAAATACATACATATAAAAAGCCTCAATTGGAAAATTGGAAACAAAACAGAAAAGAAATCCCGAATGGAGATAATAAAATGATTGTATACAGAAAACTCCAAGATATATTCGTCTATTCCAACCACGTCTGCATCGCAATGCAGAACAAAAAAAGAAATTATTTTGTTATGTTAGTTTCAATCATTAGCAAGCCAAACATGTTAAAAAGCAAACAAAAAACACATGTCGACATCACATTTTATTGAGTTGAACCAACATTAAAAAGGACATTGCATCAATGTTCTCTTGTAAACTCGGTGTTGATAAGTACATAAAGATATTCCATAAACGGAATACAATACAAAATAGGGAAAAAATTAAAATGGAGATGACGCAAATGGAATATAATAGTAGCATTCAATGACCTAAACCACATGTAACCTCTCCTTTAAACCATATATATTATACTTTTTCACTTGCCACAAATAAAAACCCAAGATGGAATATAAGAAATAAAGAGCCATTTACCTGCCACTTTACATAAACAAAAAAAGAACAATGCAATAAGACGAAAAATGTATGTTGCTAGGCTACAGGACGTCAGAGATATTCGGTATAAAAGGGTTTAATGTTCACATTGTATATGCACAGCACCAACAGCAGTAACCAAAAAATAGCATAATTGATGCTTAAATTATATGGTTTTGCATGCCAGAGTGAGTGTGGTAAAAAGGAGTCACTGAATTTCTAATAGAGTATCTTATTTTATGCAATGTGTAACTAATGTTACCAAATGATAGCATTTTAAATGAATAAAAATGTGGCTTTAAACCAGATGTAAAGATAGAAAAAAAAGAAACAAAAGAAATAGAATTTATTCGTGGTTTTCTTTTTTCTGACTGTGGAACATTAGCCATTATCAATTGGAAAAATACATGGTTCAAGTAAAACAATAGAAAAACCAGTCGTGGCCTATTTACATTGTCATTAACATATTATAAGAAGAAATCCCTTTCAAGATGCAAAACAGAGAGTTGTTTTAAAATGGGAAAAACCTAGGTTATTGTTTTTTCTTTTTCGCACTTTATGCGAATGGAAATATCATATGCATAAAATAAAATACCAAACAAGAAACAATTGTGTTAATGCCTTATTATATCTTTTTTCTTGCAACCAAACGGGAGGAGAGTGGGTTATTTTTTCTTTCTCCTTTATTTTTGCTCTTGTCTCTCTTCTCATCTTTAGCACTATGTTTATTCGACACAAAATCTGTACAAAAAAAGATAAAAATCTCAGCTAAACTGTGTACACGGGTAGGGTCCACAAGCTGTTGTTGTGTTGTAATGTTTTTGTTTCATTATTATACCGAAAAAAGAAGCAGAAAAAGGGATTGTTATATTGATAAAGAACACAACCAGGAACTATTTGGCATTGTGCGGTACAGAGACAACTAAATAAACATAGAGAGGTTACAGAATAAAAAAAGGTTTTCCCATTTTGAGTGGGTGATAAGGCGAGGTATTCACCACGACTATTCCACCCCCCCCCCCCGTTCAGTAAAAAAAATTGGATGTACAGAAGTTTTGGATGGCTTTATCTTTTAAAATATCAAGTTTAGAAGAAATAGTTATATGCACGGTTGGTTATTTTATTATTTTTATATATTCCATTACTAGAAGAGAAAAAGGGAGTTGGGAGAAATACTCACAAGATTACTAAATGCGGTTTTGTAACTATACGTATATAGAATATTGCTAGATTAGAGGGGCATCATCATCATTATTATCACTACTATCATTATTATATATAGCGACGTATTTGGCATATTGATCCACAGTTGAGAAAAAACCCCTTCCCTCTTCAACTCTTCCCACACTCCCTGTTTTTTATATGAACAAGAAGCACGCAGGATTGCAGGGCGCCAAAAGCTTTGCAATAATCAACATACGGGCATCGGCAACAGACAAGCTAAGCGGAGGCGGCGGGTACTACAAAAAGGGGTACAGCGCGAGTTGCGAGCACCGGTTGGAGACAGAGGCAGTGGCGCAGGAGAAGGAGGAGGAAAGGGCAATAGTGGTGGCAATGGCAGACGAGATTGGAGAAGACAGAGAGAAAAGAGCAGTTGGAGGTTGGCAGCGGACGATGGGGCCCTGGCAAACGTATGGGCCGTCATTCTCCTCCACTGCGGGCAGTATAGCAGCAAGCACGGCGGCCAGCTCAACAGCGGCGAGTACGGGTGTTGCGCACAGAGGCGTGCTGACTAGCACGGTGTTCCAGGCGCAGAGTGACGCAGGCGTGTCGATACGCCAGCAGGGCAGGGCAGCGTCGCTGGCTTCGTCAGCGGGAGAAAGCAGCATCGGCGGCGGCGGAAATAGTAGCGGGTGGCTGTCGAGCAGTGGAAATGCGGCACGACGTGGCGGCAACGGCCGGAGCAAAGGAAAAGGCACAATAGCAGCAGCAGCGGCAAGCGAGGGAGGAATAACGCCGTTCAACCTGGACGCAACAACGCTCCACACAGGCGGAGCAGGCGAGCGGATGGCAACGGCAACAGCGGCAGCGGCAGCGGCAGCAGTGACGGTGCATGTGCACTATCCGGCAGGCGATGCGTGGAGGCTGGTGATGTTTCCGCCGGGCGTGTCGGTTGGCCAGGCGCGCGATATCTGTCTGCTCAAGTTCAGTGTCTGGCGCCGCATCATGGAGCGCGAGCAGCGCGAGAATGGAGCGGCCGGAGGATCCGTGGAAGAAGCTGCAAAAGACGGCAAACCCAATGGCAGCGCCAGTGCCGGCGATGCTAACGCTGCCACGCGCGACCGGTATGCGCTGTACTGGCCGGCGCGATCGCAATGGCTTGACGGCATGACGCTGCTTTCAGTGTACTCGCTGGCGGCCGATGACGTGGTGGAGCTGCAGGAAGTGAAGGCGTTTGTGCGCACCGCCAACACAAGCGGGATGCGGCGGATCGCTGCCAACATCAACAATAACAACATCAACAACGCATCGTCCACAACCGTTGGATCCAGCTCGGGATCCGGCTCTTTCTCTGGCTCCGTGGAGCCGCGAAAGGCAGAGCCCGAGGAGTCGCTTCTGCGCGTGGGCGCCGCAATGATGATGGCACCGCTGCGGCGACGCGGCAGCAACGGCACGGTGGGAACGATGGAGCGCAAGGCATCATCGCTTGCTCCGCTATCCGCCGCCGCCGAGGGCCGCTTGCACTACCTGCAGCAGGGTCGGGGCATCTCGGCCGCGTGGCGGGAGCTGTGGGTGGAGCTGCGCGGCTCCGCGCTAGTGTGCTACAAGAAGCAGCCGCCGCCTCCAACGCAGCAGCAGCCCACATTGCTGGCGCGACCAAAGCCTGTGCTGGTGGTGGATCTGGCTGGCGGGTTCCGCGCAATCGGATCCGCCACGCCGACGTTCGCACGGGCTAGCAGCAGCAAGGGCGGCAGCGCCAGCATCCGCACCTCGTCATCGTCGTCCTCGGCATCCTCAATTGTAACGGCACCGCTCTCCACCGCATCTGGATCCGACGCACTGCTTCTCGGCGCCATCGCGTCGTCGCGCAAGCAGCTGGGCGCAGCCAGCGCACCGCTCATCATCAAGTGCGCGGCCTCTGCGCAGGTGCACATTTTCTGCGCGCAGAGCGCTGCTGTCCATTCGTACTGGATGCTGGCGCTCGGGTATCCGCCGGCGCCTGCCGCGCCCTCCCTGTCTACCGCAGCGCCTCCGATATCGCCTGGACGGGCGCGTGCCGAGTCGCTGGCTTCGCTGGGCCGGTCAGCTCGCATGGTTGCGCGGCAGGAGGTCTTCCAGCTGGCGCGGTCGCCGTCGCCGCAGTCCGACTCCGAACAACAGCAGAGCCAGAGCCAGAGCCAGACCCAGACCCAGACCCAGACCCAGACCCAGACCCAGGTGCCTCCGACATCGTCGTCGTCAACAGCATCGTCATCGTCGCTGGTGCATCGCCGCGTGGGCTCCAGAGATATGCGGGTGCCTGCGCGCGTCGTGATACGCCCTCTCTGCAGCAACAGCAACAGCAACACTGCCGCCAGCAGAACCCCTGCAGCCCTTGCATGCACCGCTGCCATCACTGCCGATGATCTGGCAGCCGCCGAGCGCGATCATGATCTGTGCGGAGTCTCGATGCGGCGGTCGCGCTCCTTTGTGTCGACGCTGTCGCGTGTCGAGTGGCCGGTGCCGCCGTCAACCACGCCCACCGGCCACCGCCTCGCCAGCGCCGACGATGATCTGTGCGCTCCGAACCATCCATCGCTGGATGCGGTGGGCCTGCGTGCTGACGTTGCATCTTCCTCTGCATCTGCATCTGCATCTGCTGCTGCATCTGCGGCTGGCTCGGCAATGGGTCTGCGTGCTCCGCTGGCTACCCGGTTTCCATGGTTCCGTCGCAACTATCTATCTGATCCGCACCAGAAATACTAAGCCCATTCTTTCCTTCCTTCTTTGTTCGCTCGCTATCTCATGTCCAATCTATTATACACCTGGCCTTTTTCTGTGTGTGAGTCACCACACCTCCCCAATCCCTTTCGCTATTTGCTTTGTTTTTTGGATGGAAAAAAAAAGCGCAATGCAAAACAAAACAGAAAAAACAAGTACTAAAAATATCATCAAATTTTTTCGGTTGGGTTTAGGTGACTTTATAAAAAATATTATGACTAGCGTACGCGAATAAAAAATTTTCTTATTTTTTTTTTTTGGCTTGCCTGTATGCTGTATGCGGACGTTTATAAAAGCAAAGGCCCACCACCGTTTTATTATAAACTCGCTTTTTTTACTTGTCTCATCATTATCACACACACTACCTTGTGTTTTTATTCTTACTCTTTTTTTATTATTATAAAAAAGGCCATAGCGCACGTTCGCTATTTTTCTTATTTCATAGCAATAGTCTAACCCCTCACTCCTATTCCCTTATTACACATGCCTCAAGTAAACAAAAGCACGGCTGCTCCCCCCTCCTCCTCAGAGTCAAGCAAGCTGTGGGGCGGTCGGTTCTCTGGAGCCACCGATCCACTGATGGAGGCCTTTAACGAATCGATCCATTTTGACCGGCGCATGTACGCGGCCGACATCAAGGGCTCCCGTGCGTATGCGCGCGAACTGCGTCGTCAGGGCATTCTGACCGCTGAGGAGCAAGCAACGCTTGACCACGGACTAGAGCTTGTCAGGGACGAATGGGCATCCGGCGCCTTTGAGCTGAGGCCCGGGGACGAGGACATACACACTGCAAATGAGCGCAGACTCGGAGAGCTGGTTGGCTCCGTCGCCGGGAAGCTGCATACCGGAAGGTCGCGCAATGACCAGGTTGCCACCGACATCCGGCTCTGGCTCAAGGACGAGGTGGTGAAGATGGGCGTCTACTTGCGTCAGCTCGTGAGTGCGCTCGTTCAGAGGGCCCAGTCGGATATCGATGTGCTGATGCCCGGGTACACGCATCTGCAGCGCGCACAGCCCATCCGGTGGTCCCATTTCCTGCTGAGCTACGCGTTCTGGTTCCAGCAGGACGCGATGCGGTTGGAGCAGTTCCTCCCGCGCGTTGCGCAGCTGCCGCTGGGTTCCGGTGCCCTTGCCGGCAACCCGTTCCAGGTCGACCGCGAGTCGCTTGCCCGTGAGCTCGGGTTTTCCTCAGTAGCCCCAAACTCGCTTTACGCCACGTCTGACCGCGACTTTGTGGCCGAGATCCTGTTCCACTGCTCCATGGTGATGCTGCACATCAGCAGACTCGCCGAGGATCTGATCATCTACTCGACCGCCGAGTTCGGGTTTGTCCAGCTGGCCGACGCCTACAGCACCGGCAGCAGTCTGATGCCGCAGAAGAAGAACCCCGATTCGCTCGAGTTGCTGCGCGGCAAATGCGGCCGTGTCTTTGGTGACATGTCTGGCTTTATGATGACGTACAAGGGGCTGCCCAGCACATATAACAAGGATATGCAGGAGGACAAGGAGCCCATGTTCGATGCCATTGATACGCTGAGCGGCTCGCTTCAGATAACCACCGCTGTTATTGCTACACTCAAGGTAAGTTAGTTGTGTGGTGCAACTTGTTTTTTGGTATATCTCTTGCTTGGCTTCGTGGATGATGATTGATTTATGATTAGTCTTTATGACTATACTGTGCCCTCCATAAACGGGAGCGCACACACATGGATACAAAAATATCGCCTTATTATGTCTGACACGGAGCAATGCATTGTAATGTTGAGAAGTTGGGGTGATGTTGAATCATTAGCATCCCTTCTCATGGTCTCCAGAAAAGGAACAATGGATGTTGCTTTTTTCTATTAATGCATGTCATATTCAGTCCGTTCATCTTACTAACAATGGCATTTGCTACTTTTATTGCATTTTGTTGGTGCTGTTGGGGAGAGTTGCTTTTCTGTAGATTCGCAGCAACAGAATGAGACAGAGTCTGACAAGCGATATGCTGGCTACTGATCTTGCCGAGTACCTGGTGCGCAAGGGCGTGCCATTCCGCCAGACCCACCACATCTCGGGAGAAGCGGTCAAGATGGCCGAGAGTCGCGGATGCCAGATAAGCGATCTGTCTGTGGCCGACCTCAAGACCCTGCACAAGTCGTTTGAGAAGGACGTGCTTGCCGTCTGGGACTTTGAAAGGAGCGTCGATAACAGGTGCTCGGTTGGCGGGACTAGTCGGAAGACTGTTCTGGAGCAGATCCAGTTGCTGAAGAAATGGCTGGATTGAACAAAAACATAACAAAAACAGAACATGCCGGCGGGGTGTGTGGAGCGAATAATTAATAAATGGTTCGCTCCAAATCTCGTTTCCAAAATTCCTGAGGATTAATATCTTTTATTTGCAACTTTTTCTTTTTTCTTTCTTGTTTAACTACTACTACTATTTTTCCAGCAATGGCTAATATTGAATTAGGGTTAACTAGCTTGAAAGACCTGACCAAAAATGTATCACTAATCTCTCTACCTTCAATACTTCTCGAGGTATTAATTACTATAAATGTAGAACTAACATCAAATTGCCGATACACAGTCATATGGTGATCGCATGACAATATATCTACATGTGGTTGCAAAGTTTTCCATCTTTGTGGCAGTCACTATACATCAGCGCAAAATTTTAAATCGTATGGGGTGGGTTTGCCTATTCTTATATTAATTAAGTGGGTCATACATTAATTGGAGGTAGCACTGACTTGCCAGCGCACATGGTCAGGTATCCATTATCGCAATTTCCATGAATAAGCGTCGCCGAGCAAAAAATGTGTTTTATTTATCTATTATATGAAAAATTTGGAAGTATGCCCTACTTCTCTTCAAGAAAAATTTCCCCATCTATCACTAATATTACCTATCAAACTGAGCAGCAAAAAAAGATTAGTACGCTATTAGCATCTACAACCTACACAAGCAAGTATAAACAACAGACATGCCAAGGAGTATTAAATATATAGAAGAGGAGAGAAAATTTTATGAAAGAGAATACCAGCAAGCTTCCAACGAACTTTGTGAAGCTAATAAAAAAGTTACTAGTGCCAAAGATAAAGGCGGGAATGCACTTGAACAAGCTATCCTTGGATGCCAAAGGGCTGAAGACGAATACTTATCTGCTGCAGGCAAATATTCTGAATTTATAATTGAAAATAAATTAGAAATGTATCATGCACGTAAGAATGATATAGCTTCAACAAGAGAAGAAATAAGAAATAAAAGAGATATGAGGAAGTTGGCCAAAAAGAAGGGGAAAGAAGAAAGAAATAAGAACGCTAATGCAGCTGGAACCAAGTAAAAAAGAAAAAAGCCCAAGGAAGTGAACAAGCATTCTTAATTAGAATTTTAAATACGAACTGCTTTGAAATATTTTTGAAAGGTAAAGAATTTAACAAGCAATCCATATTCAGGCATAACCATAAAAAATTTTCACAAAAATGTTAGAAGATTAGAAGGGTTAATGGCAAGATACTCCACATCTGCTTCCACTTTAATGTGGTGCTAAGCCCTTCCGTTTTGTCGATATTGCCATCCGATACATGCATGGCCCAACAGTTGTTTTCTTAATCTACTATACGAGAAATGAAAAACTATAGGGTAACATATTCTCAATGACAAGTGCGATCAACCTACTAAAGATCCCTCTATAAAAGCTTATTAATTTAGTAAATATAGTAAATTTTAAAAGTTAAAAACTATAATGTTGGTGACGTTGTCGTTGTACTAGTTTGGGAACTAGAACAAAAAAATGCAAGTCACTTTTTTATTGCTACGGTTGATTTGGGACATTGTTGCACAAGTAAGATCACTTTTTTATTGGCCGAAAAAGAGCATATTAAACCAGCCAATATATGTATTCTTGTCATTATATGGTAGTTACACAAGAATATTGATGTTGTTGATATTATAATACAGCACGCTTTTCATTTAATTTCTTGCTTTTCTTTTGCTTATTTCACTGTTGTGTTTCATTTAGATGGTTCAAGAGAGCTCTTGATAAATATTAGAATACCTTACTTTTTTTTTTATCTCGTAAACTGGACAGTTTTACCAAAGGGAGAGAAATATCTTCAATATATATTAAAAGGGAAAAGGGTAGAAGAATGAAGTCGCCGAAAAGACCAGAAAGAAGCAAGACATCGGCATCGGCATCGCAAGCAGAGCCACGGAGGACAGCGCTAGAAAAGTACCGGATGTGGCTGGACGAGTCAAGCAGCAGCAACGGCGACAGCGATAGCAATGGAAACAACAGCAGCGATGAGAGCGAGCTGAAAGAACCTAGTGCCGAGAGCAATGGAAGTATAAACGATGTTGCCAATATTGGGACGTTTGATAATGGTATGCAGCCAGAAACCAAGCTTACACGGCCGATAACGCAACAACCACGTTCGAAACAGTCGGTGCTACAGGAGGACGATGATGTGGTGCACCCTGTTTCGCCATCGCATCCGCCAACATACCGCACCAGATCGGTAACGGGGATTGGGCGGCCGGCCGAAGATCGCCACAGACCCAGGATGGACGATGGCGATGGTAGCCAACAGCAACAAAAGCAAACACAAAAGCAGCAACCGAGGAACGCAAGTGGTGCGGATGGAAGCAAGGCGAGAGTCGTGCAGAACAACACCTCCGACACTAATCGTCCAGCACTCGCTGCTGCCATGTCTCCGACGGAAAGACAATCGCCAACGGCTCGAATCCTCCACACGCCGCGCAAACTGATGCGCCAAATGCTGTCGCCATCGCCATCGCCATCGCCATTTCCATCGTCACCCTCGCTGTACGACACATCACGGCCAGTGCGCCAGAACATGAATATGAATCAGATACAGAGCCAGAGTCGGAGTCGGAGCCAGTCTAAGCACCACAGAAAGTCCCGCAGCGACATCAGCAACATGACCCGCGTGGCCGAGCCTGCCGGACTCTATAGCGGCAGAGCAGATGAACTCGATGCGCGCGGGATGGGCTCGTTGTTCGGTGACGCGTGGATAGCGCGACCGCAGACCGCTACAACACGACAGAAAACCAGGGATGAGGAAGCGGAGGGCCAGCAACGGATCCCACACGCTGCGCCTATCTATTCGATTCCTTCACGGGGCAGCACGCTCTACGATGTGTCGCTGGAGAACGGAAAAGACGACAAGCAGCAACAGCAATATAAGGAAAATCTTGAAGGTCGCAATGACATCCGACGCGCATCGGCGGCTGATGTGTGGGAGTACTATCGCCCGGATTCAATACAGGCATGGCGGGTGGCCGTGTGTGCGCTGCTGGCAACCTTGGTATCTCTGTCCACGGTGCTCAGCTACTGCGTGTACCAGGAGTACTATCTGGCAGCCAACATTGAGACCGCTACGCTGCGCCGGGACGAAGGCTTGCGAATGCCGCCAAACCAGGCCGGTGCTGCCGTAGCCGATGGCTCGGTGCTTGTTGGAGTCCACGCAGGGACCAGGGATCTCCTCGCCACGGGGCGAGAACCCAGCCAGCACGTCGTGGTGCTTGCCGCACTAGTTGGCGCGCTGATGTGCACCAGCGCCGCAGTCTTTGCACTGCCAGCCGCGCTGGCAACAGAGGCTGTTGGAATGCGCGCACCAGCGGCTGCGGGAACAGTGCTGATGGCCATCGGATTGTTCTCGGCTTCGTTTATCCCACGACTGCAGGGGCTGTGCGTGATGCAGGGCGTTGTATGCGGTGCCGGTGTAGCGTTTGTTCTAGTCCCGGCGTACTGCGCAGCACCGATGTGGTTTGACAAGCATCGGGCGCTGGCGTCGGGCGTTGCCGTTGCTGGTGCTGGCGTGGGTCTGGTTGCGCTTACCCCCGTCTACGTGGCACTGATGCGCACCCACGGAATGGCAGCCAGTCTGCAGGCGCAGGCGCTGGTGGTGCTTGTGCTCGGCGTCTGCGCGTCGCTTGGGTTGCGGCTGCGCGTAAAGGCCGGAGGAACTGCGGCAAGGGCTAAAACAGCAGCAGTGGCAACGGTGCGGTGCTGGCGGCATCGTTTGGCGGATGCGCGTATGTGGGCGCTGATGGTCTTGGTTGCATTGGCGACGGCGGCGCGGTTTGCGCAGCTGCTGTGTCTGCCGGCATTTGCGCGCGCAAACGGCGTAGCGCTGGCCGATGCGTCGCGCGTGCTGTACGCGGTGGGGGCGTCGCTTATAGTGGGCGCCATTGGCGGCGGATGGATTGCAGACCGTACCGGCTATGTTGCCGGTCTGGGGCTTAGTGAGTTTGCAGTGGGTGCCGTGACGCTGGTGCTGTGGGTTCCCACAGCGTCCCCGGCACCGCTGTACATCTACGCTGCGCTCTTTGGTCTTGGCTCTGGTGGATTTGCTGCCCTGCTGCCGCCGGCTGCTGCGCAGATGTTTGGTGTCCCGCGTCTGGCTTCGACTATTGCGCTCATCGTGACTGTTGCTGCCACTCCGGCTATTCTCCTGTCCTTTCCCGCTGCCGTCAGGTTTCTCGATCTCGCTGATCATCACAGGTCTACCGCCTGGCTTGTTGCTATTAGTGGTATCCTCTCGCTTATTGCCGGAATCGTGGGGCTTTCGCTGCCGCTGCTCGAGCGCCGTCACCGTCGCATCGTGGTTCAGCGCGAGACATCTGCTTTATAAGCGCAAGGTGCTCCTTCCCGATCTATATAAAATAGACGCACGGCATACAGTGTATGCTAAACACGGCAGATCAGATGAGATCACTCAAATACCTGATTAGCTTTGAGGCGGCAAGACGCAGCTCTCTTTTCCCTTCTCCTTTTTATGTTTATTTCCTTTATGGCCCTCAATTAGCCCTCTCTTTCTTGCCAAGCGCCTATATAATATATTTTTTGTTTCTTTTCCTCACAATTAGCCACTCAATGATGCAGCCGACGACTGCCAGCGCCGAGCCAATCGAGACAATCGCCCAGTTCCTCGAGTGGTACGGACGCGAGGAGGACCGCCTAGCCGAGGGGCAGGACCAAGAGGCGCACGCATACGCCGAGCTCCTACGACTGCGGACTAACCAGTGTTCGACGATGATCCAGACGATCGGGGACATCGAGAACCAGCTAACACGAATGGAGACCGGGTACCATTCGACGTTTGCCCAAACAAGTGGAGTGCAGCAAGCGTGTTCCGATCTGGGTGAACAGCGCGACCGACTGGAACAGATGGCCGGGGAGGTGAAGACCCACCTGGACGTGTACAATATGCTGGGCCCCATTTCGCAGCTCCTCAACTCCCCCGGCGACCGCGTGTGCCTTGACCCAGAGTTCCTCCCGTCCCTTGTCCGCGCCGAGGAGTGTATTGCGTTCATTGAGACGCGTGCGGCTCCTGCGGGTGCTAGGGATAGTGAGCTGTTTCTGATGCGGTTTGCGCAGTGTCGTATGCGCGCGCTCACGCTTATCAAGATGCATGCGTTGCGGGTGTTTAAGCGGCTGGCTGTTGATACCGTGGCAAAGGCGTTTGAGAAGCAACAGCAGCAGAAGCCAACGACGACCATTAGTGGTGGTAATGCCGGGCGGTCTGCTGCCTTGTACGTCAAGTTCAGGGCGGCTGCCACGCAATTGGCGCCGCTGGTGCGTACACTGCATGCCAGGGCTTCTGCCACCGCCGTTGGGAGCACCGAGCGCCAGATTCTTCTCGACGTACAGAACGCTTACTTCCATTCGCGCCGCGCATGGTTGCGTCCGTACATTGACGACCGGCTCAAGGCGATAGCCCGGGAGCACGAGGAAGCTGCAGCAGCAGCAGCAGCAGCCTCTTCTCCAGCTGCTGACAATGCGCGTGTCGACTCGCTGCGCGACTGGTGTGCGTTTGTGATGAACGTCTGTGGCGATGAGTACGGAATGTACTATGACTTTTTCAGCGCCAATGTGGATTCCTCGGCTCGAGATGATAACAACAACAACAACGATGATGGTTATGATGGTAGAAGGCGCCAGGGGTTTGCCACATCGACTGCTCTGCGCTCGTACCTGGATTCACTGATGACAATGTTCCACGAGCATGTGCGTCCGGTTGTTATCCACGAGTCCGACGTGTCGGTGCTTGCCGGGCTCAGTCTGACGCTTCTGGCATACCACAACAACAACAACAACAACGGTAGTCACAGCAATAACAACGATGATGGCAGCGCTAACTCGCCGATCTTGGCAGAGAGCAAAGGCGATGCAGCATCTGATAGTGGGCTATTGGATAATGATGGTGATGATGTGGCCCGGAAGATCATTAGCTATGCGCCGGTCGACAGCGAGTTGGATGCGTTCTACGCGGTGGTTGACCAGATCCTGCGCGACACGCAGCAGCGACTGGTGTACAAGGCGCAGGCGTTTGTGCGAAACAGTATTGGTAGCTACCGGGTGACCAAGGAGGACGGTGCGGCGGTTGCGCGGTGGGTGCGGTTGTGTGTGCGGCTGGGGATCAGTCAACCAGAAGAGCTGGTGGTAGAAGCGGCTGCTGCGCAACAGGAGGCCTCAGAAGACGGCGCCCAGAATGCAGAAGAAGAGCTGGAGGAGGATGACGATACCGATGCTGTGCGGTGGATCTACCCGCCCGTGCAGCGGTACCGATGGCTAGTCAGCCAGATCGACGGATGTCTTGACTACGATGTGCAGCAGAGCGTGCTGGATGAAGCACTCACGGTGTGCAAGCAGAACCTGCTGAACCAGGGCGCGCGGTTTGTGCGCGAGGCTGCTGGCAACATTAAGGATCCGCTTGTGCTGTCGTCTGACATCCATCCGGACCAGCTGGCGCACTTGTTTGTGACGTACAACTTGGACAGCATCGAGCACGTGTTTTAGCTGCAGAATATTTTAATCCGTTGATTGGCTGATCAATTAAGAATACTAATGAAAAAATGGCAGCTGATAAGACCGACCAGCCTGCTGTTAATTGCTGAGTTTTTCTTCTTTCAGCCAGCAAGATCGTCCTCACGTTTCTTTATTTTCCTAAAGTGCTTGGATTTGTCCTTTTTATATATATTTTTAATTGCTGGCACGAATCTGGAAGCAGCTTCAGAATGTTTGCGCTTCGAAACAGCACCGCCCGGATCGGAATCAACAGCATCGGCGTTGCGCGCAATTTGCAAGCAAGGCGGCTGCTGGCAAGCACGGGGAGCGGGACACCGCGGGGCGATAAAGGCAACAGCAATGACAACGGCGGTGATAGAGGAGGAAAACAACAAGGCAGCCAGAAGGACACCACCAGTGGTGATGGCAAGCTGTCGAAAGCAACGATACTGCGCCAGCACAAGGACGTGCTGCGTCACCTGCGTCGCCTGACGCCGATGCTGCAGAGCTTTGGAACGCGGCAGACGACAATGTCGCAGGGGGAGGCGGAAGCAGAGACCAGAAGACTCAGGGAGGAGGAAGAGGGAGAAGGAGAAGAAGACTGTTCCTACGACGAGATTGAAAGGGCAGTCCTCAGGGACAGGGCGATCGAGAAGAAGAGGGCGCGGGCTAGAGAGGAGCAGGACATCGCGCTTGCGGAGTCGAATATACGGATGCTGGACCATACGGCGGGTAACGTGACGCTGGAGACGATGATGGCGGCCGGGATGCATCTGGGCCACTCGGCGTCGCTGTGGAACCCGCTGAACCTGGGATACATATTCGGGGAACGCGAGGGGATCCACATCATCAATCTGGAGCGCACGATAGCGGAGCTGCGCCGCGCGGCGCATCTGGTTGGCAAGGTGGCTTACCACGGCGGGATCATCCTGTTCTCGGGCGTGCGCAAGGAGCAGCGCCAGATTGCGGTGGATGCCGCGCTGCATGCCGACCAGTACTACATGTCGCGTCGCTGGATTGCGGGAACGCTGACGAACTCGGCGTCGGTGCTTGGCAATGTGCAGAAAGTCAGGTACGTGGGCGATGTGTGGGACGTTGAGGAGGCGCGCGAGTTTGTCGCGCACGAGACTCCCGCCCAGCGTGTCAAGCGCATGAATGTGTCGGCCAGACATGCCCGCTATCTGCGCGGCATCGAGGAGGAGAAGGCGCGGCTCCGCGCCGAGGAAGACTCGGCGCGGACGTATAAGCCCGATCTAATCGTTGCGCTTAATCCGATCGAGTCCGCCACGATGCTGGCCGAGGCGCGCAGGTCCTTTGTCCCCACCGTCGGCATTGTCGACACCAACTGCAACCCGCGTCGCGTCACGTACGCGATTCCCTGCAACGACGATAGCGTTCGCGCTGTGTCGATTGTTGCTGGCGTGCTGGCCCGCGCCGCCCGTGACGGCCTCGAGCTCCGCAAGCATCGTCTGCGCGCGGCGGCCGAGCAGCATAATGCAGCGGCGGTTGCGCGTGCGGCAGCTGTTAGTCAGCGCCCGGCATCGCTGCGGGACGAGACATCGCTGGAGTAAGTTGGAGAGAGAAAGGGAGAAACAGTGCTTGCGTCAGGCAGCAAACGGATAAATAAATAAATAAATAGGTCAATAATAGGTAAACAGTAAAAGTGAGTTAGAAAGCGACAATGTGCAGACCATCCATCGTGCAACCAGACCGGCGACCCAAATCAGATAAGATCAGGCCAGTGGATCCGCTAGATCGGCGAGTGCGTCGGCGTCGCTATCGCGTCCACGTTGTTGTTGTTCCCGTGGACAATGTACGACAGCAGCTCCCAGCCCGACGGCGGGTCGTATGACTCGAACTGGTCGGCATTGGGCGTCGGTTCCGTCGCATTGAGTGCGCCCAGATCCAGACCGGCGCGGCCAGCAGCGTTGCCAGCGGTCTTGATGCCCTGCGCAACACAGTTCTCGCGCAGCATCGGCGGCAGACCGCCATGCTTGGCCACGCGCCGCTGCAGCACATCGGGCGCCTCGACGAAGGTCATCTGCAGCCCCAGCATCACGTGGAAGTCGATATGGCAGTGCAGCAGCCAGACGCCCGGATTGTCCGCGCGGAAGCGGAGCACGGCGTAGTCGCCGCCGCGCACCACCACCGTGTCGCGGCGGACGGGCGAATCCAGCGCCTGCTTGGCGCGCACCACGCCGCGACGGATGGAGCCGGTTTCAACGATCTGGAACGCGTGGCCGTGCAGGTGGAACGGGTGCGCGTAGTAGTCGTGGTTGTTGACTGTCACGTCAACAACATCCAGATGCCGCAGCACATGGGTGTTGGATTGGTGTCCGTACACTGCAGAGTCGCCTGCCAACTCGCCGGCCGTCAGCGCTGTCAGCACCGCCGGCACCGCCGGAGCTACATACGACACGTTGTTGAATGAGTGCCGGAACGAGCTGTCGCTGAAGACGCCCGAGTACGCATCCAGCGTCACGCGCGTGTCGGGCTCCGGAAGCAGCGGCTGCCGATCCAGTGGCTCCAGATCCTGGTCCGCAACCGTCGTCCACGCAGCTCCGCCGTCGCGCTCGCGCCGGGTGCGCGCATCTGCCGAGTACTCGATGACGCCTGTGAAGTTTAGCGGGTTGTAGCGCGGCATCTCCAGCAGCTCCGTGTACATGTCGGCGTGGAACACGTAGTTCCACGATGCCTCCGTCGCATCGCTCATTGCCGTCACCACAACCGATGCGCGCTGCCCGGCGCCAAGCGTCACGCCGCGCGCTGCGTGTGCGCGCACCAGAATCCCGTCCACTTCGATGATGCGCAGCGGATGCGCGTCGATGCTGAAGTGGAAGTCGAACGACGAGCCGATGTTGGCCAGTCGGATGCGGTACGTCTTGCCGCGCGCGAAATGCAGCCGCGCGTTTGTTGCGCATCGTCCGCCGACGATTGCGTACGGAATCACCGGTCGGAACCGCACATGTGGGTCGGCGCTGGAGAACTGGCGCATCAGCTTCGTCGCTGGCTCACGGAACCAGTCCTGCAACGATACCACCATCTCGTCGTCGTACGCGTAGATGCGCTCCTCCTTCGCATCGCGCACAACCAATGGCAACCGCAGTCCGTCTGCTGTCTGCGACTTTGAGTGGCTGTGGATCCAGTACGTGCCTGCCTGCTCCAGCGCAACGCGGTACGTGAAAGATCCGCCTGGCGGCACTCCGCACTCCGTTGCCATCACTGCGCCGTCGTAGTAGCTGGTGCCGTTCTGGAACAGGCCGTGGAAATGCAGCGATGTGGTTTCTGCCAGTCCGTTGCGCACGTGGATCACCAGCTCGTCGCCCAAGTCTGCCTCCACTGCTGCGATCGGCCACTGCCCGTTCACGCCAATTGCTTTGCGTGTGAATATCCCGTCCATGTCGTAGTCCACCCACTCCACAGTCCACTCGCGTTCCACTGTTGCCGCTGCCGCCAGATCCACTAGTCCTGCCAGAAGCAGCAGCTGCATCAGCAGCACCCGCGCTATTTTCATCCTTGATTCTGGATTTCGTTCTTGTTGATTATTGTACTACTACTACGACTTTGCGTGCTTTCGTATTCCGTACTATAACGTGCGTGTGCTAATTTTTCTTGTGAAATGTATTAGTAGTACGTATATGGTGCCTTTGAAGATTAATGACAAGAGCGATGATGTTATTTTCCCAAGAAGCGTGCATGCCAAGGATTTTGTCATCAACTCTGAGTAATTGATTTGAAAAAATTGTCTCACCTTTTTCACTTCTCCTCTTGCTTAAAAAAAACCATGAACTTTCCACTCTCTTGGATAAAATACCTTGGGTTTTCTTTTCTTATTATATCCTGGATAAGAAGTGGCATGTGGGGATATTATTTGCCTTTATGTTTCGTTTTACCATCCATATGGTCTGTCTGGCATCGCATTTTTCTCTGTGCTTCAAGATATCTTGCCAGTTAATAAATCTTTTTGATACTATAATCGCCTTATATAAAAAACTAAAACAAAAAAAGGAAAGGAAAGAAAAGAAAAGATTGCAAGCTAAAAGAACAAGCATTTTTACACCTGTATGTGGATATCATACGCATATAGCTAGCATATGCATATAGGATGCATCCATACATTGCTAGCATATACGCATGTGGCTAGCGTTCATATATTTCTAGCATTTACACATGCTGTTAAACTTTTCTTTCCTTGAACTTTTTGTTTTTACATGCCTTTATTGCTAAATTAACAATTTGCT
This sequence comes from Coemansia sp. RSA 1200, assembly GCA_027578915.1. Classification (NCBI taxonomy): domain Eukaryota; kingdom Fungi; phylum Kickxellomycota; class Kickxellomycetes; order Kickxellales; family Kickxellaceae; genus Coemansia; species Coemansia sp. RSA 1200. The sequence continues at coordinate 215 of JANBTT010000178.1, read as the reverse complement.
ATGAAATAAACTTCCAAAATGATATTTCAAAGGCTGAGCTCATAAGATCTGGTTAATGGATTGAGTTGCACACGAGCCGTTGGATCCAGATATACTTGCTTCTCTATGTATGGCGAAAATGGCGGTCTGTCTTTGACATGCACAAACGAATGGTTGCCAACAAGAGTGTCTTGCCAGTGGCGATACGATTTGTTGTTTCGAGCAACCATCTTGCT
>JANBTT010000177.1:0-28916 GCA_027578915.1 Coemansia sp. RSA 1200 | reverse complement strand
AGTATGTAGTTTGCTGTTTACAATTTGCAGTTTGAAATTTGCAGAAAAAGAAAGAGGTAACGGATAAAGAGAAAAACAAAGCATAGAAAAGGGGTTTGGTTTTCTGTTTACGCTTATTTATTGTCAACAAAAGCCATCGACTCGACTCGAACCAAGTCGATCAAATCAGGCGATCACAAGAAGGAAGCTCTTTCTGGATGCATATAGACAGCCCGTTGTTAATATCACAATTCTTCGTGCCGAATCGCTCTAGAATAGTTTTGCAAGCAAAGAATAGCTAGCAGCCATTGCCGACTTCCATAAAGAGGATCTGTGAATATGCCTTAAGCTGTGGCCTAATGGAGACAAGAACACTGCAACAAGCAGTAAATCGATGTCTTTGGCGTGTGCTGATCGGGACATTGAAGTGAGCAATAATCTGTATGCCGAGATGCCCAATCCGAAAACACCACAATATGGCACCATAGCAGATGCAAAGAAGTTGGGGGTGCGGCTGACCAGATTCCTTTCTATGTTTAGGGTGTAAATCTCTACAACCTCTGTTGAGAGGAGTCAACAGAGGAGTGGTCTTTTTGTCTGAAGTTGTCATTTTAACCAGGAATTAATGTATTTAAGCTACTGAATTCCAAGCATATACTGCATTTAGTGCAAGTACAACATATTCCGAAAACCCGAATTGTGTTGCTTTAATTACAATAGAATTGATTTTAAAGTGATTTAACCAGAGGTTTAATGTGAAAACCATTCTTATGAGCCAAACAAAGGGCACCATGTAACGTCTTAACTTCTTTATTGTATTTAAAGCATGTGATAATCTTAAATTTATTTAAAAACGAATTTAGCTAGCTTTTGGGCTTGCTATTAAAAGCAGCATCTTCTGCCTGTATATCTCTTTTAACATTCGCCGGCTGTTTCCGAGTGTGAACTCTCAGTCCAGAATCCGAGAAAGGAGGATCTGAAGAGCCATTTAATTTCTCGTCTACAATTGCTTGAACTCTTTTTTTTAGATCAACAGTTTTTTGACTTGGGGGTTTTTTAAAATAATGTACTCTATTCTCACCATTTCTTCCTCTTATAACTACCCTATCCCCGTAACCAGAAGATTCACCTGGCATATTCAAAAGATGTAAAGTATGTTGGTTTCAATTTAAGCTTTAATATATGCGTATATGTGTGAGGAATACTATGCTTGCAGTTATGTAATGTAAAAGATGAATAAGATTTTTATCAGAAAATGTTGCATCCCATTCCTTTATATATGATTGATTTTTTGCAATATATGATATTATTTGAACTGGCAATGTCAGATGTAAAATATAAAGTCACAATTCAAAAAATTTATTTACAAAAATAGAAAAGTAGGGATTATATTAATAGCTAAAAACAGATGTTTCAGTTATTGTTCATAAAAATTATTTTTGGGAAATTAATCATTCAGCAATTTAAATGCTGGTGTCAGTTGGTGGTGGAGAACGAGAAGGCGTAAAATGCATTTATTAATAGATTTTAACATTTCATCTGTATTTTCCCTGAATTTCACACTTTGTTGAATTATTTATTTGAGCGTAAGAAACAAAGAGAACAGAAATAATAGCCCAAAGAACAAAAGAAAAGGATTCTCGCTATTATTACTACTACTTTGGAGACAACTGCCGCGTATCGCTGTGCCGCCGGGACTCTGACGCATCGTCGTGAATGGTGGTGGCAGAACTAACGTTTTCAAGCGTACTAAGCTGGGGCCGGTCAGCGGCAGCGTGCTGTGGTGAGAAGAGTATGACATTGCTGGTAGAGTTCTCGTCGGCGAGGATATCGTCAACCGTATTGGTCGGGTCGCTTAGAGCGCTGGCGCGCGGATTGGAGGCCGCATCGGAGACAGTCGGTGCGTTGGCGCCGGTGGATGCAACGCCGGTCCACAGGCAACGGTGACTGGTTTGCTGCGACGGAGGAGACCGCGGCATACTCGGGTGACGACGATGGTTGTGATTGTGGTTATGGACGCTGCAGCGCGAGAACGACATTCTGTGGTGGTAGCCGTAGACATCCGATGTGTCGCGGAGCATGGCGCCGTGCAGCTTTGTCGGGTGCGCAGAGTCCACACTCAGCATGGTGGTGGAGAACGGATCGGTACGACTGATCTGGTACTGTTTCTGCAATCCGTCGCGTACCAGCTTATCCTTCCACCCGGTCAGATACGCCTGGCGTCGGAACGCGCAGTTGTACATGCTGGTGAACATAATGAACCACCACAGAAAATTGGCTATGACGTGGCTGGCCAGCGTCTCGGCCACGCGCAGAACCACGCTGGTTGGATACAGCGGGTGCGTGTACAGGATAATGGTGTTGAATGTAAGCAGCACAAAGACACAGCCGCAGGCTACGCCGGTCTCCAGACTCTCGTTGAACGAGCTGGTAATGTTGCGCAGTCTGTAGTTGATAATGGCAAAGCAGATCCACGTGAGCCACAGAAGCCCCTGCACCAATGCGCGGTACATGTAGCTCATGTTGCACATCTGGATCACCTCGATGTACTGCACCGTTTTGGAACGCGGCAGCAGATACGTAACCAGGAGGAACACAACCGCCACGCCAGTCGCCACGCCAACTGAAATGTACAGCCGTTTACCGCGGTACGCCCGGTTTTTGCAGAATATGCAGTATAGCGCGTAGCTGCGGATTGTTATCAACGCACTGACCAAGAAGTTACCCAGAAGTACGCGCATCCACACGCAGAAGAGCATACAGTCCGACAGGAATGCGCCGCGCACGTGCACATGCGACTTGAGAACAAGATCGCCTAGAAACCAGACAAACAGGGCTCCCACGCACGAGCTCATCAGTATCGGATACTTTGATTTGAGCGGCGGGTAGTTGCGGTTCCATAGCAAAAACACCACTGCTACTGCGTTGAAGAAATATAGTATGCTAAGGATGATCACCACTGCCAGATCTGCGTGGCCAATCGGATCCAGTTTGATGCCGAGAAACCGGGCCACCAGCACCCGCTCCTGCTCGTCGGTTGTGTACTCAAATGACATAGGGGAGGTAATGTGTGGATATATTGTATATATATGCGCGTATGAATGTGCCAGATATCGTCCAAATCAAGTGGAAATGCGGTGTGATCGGAAAATAAAGTATCCAACGGCTTTATTCCATTTGTCAAAAAGAAAAAGATGTTTAAAATGGAAATCAGGCTTGGAAATAGAGAAGAAAAAAAGCTAAATAAAGAAGAGGCTTGGGCACGACAAGAAATGAAAAATAACAAGAACCAATATAATCAACATGTAACAAAGTAACCCGAAAAAAGAAAAAGAAAAAAGGTAAATAAAAGACTAGAAACAGACAGAAAATAGGCTTCTCTTCAGGAAAATAACAAAATATATTCCAATTTCAGAACCCGTACGTTTGTGCGCACATTCCAACATCACAGAAATAGAAAAAAGTTACTATTTTCTTTAAATTTCCTTGTTCTCCTTTTTTCTTCCATGAGGATAACAAGAAAACAGGCGGGAGGCTTGTTTATTTTGTTATTTTTACCATTTTATTTTGTGTGTACGATAAGCCGCCTTTTTATTTATTTTCATTTTGGCGATTGTTCGACTAAAGGGATAATTAAACTTTTGTTTCGTTTGTAAACAACAAAATAAATAAATAAACAAAAAATGTGCTTGATATGATGAAAACAATACAAGCGGGCTTGACAACAATGTAAAAGATAAAGTAGCATTTCCCCTTTTACCTTTTTTTTACCTTTTTCTTTCTCAATAGTCATTGTGATCTATGTATTTTGGGGGAGGGGATGAGAAAGAAAAGAAAGGAGAAGGAGAAGGGAAATGGCGTTTTTTTTTTTGTATTTTGTGGTGGTGGATATTTTTTTGTTTTGTTTCGCTTTGTTACTACTACTTGAGACCACCAACAAACACCAACCACCTTCGCCATTCGGTAAACAAAAGATAAAGCGCCAGGTTTATCTGTTGCATTTCAGCCTGAACTGGACAATATCTTATATTTCATGCAATAAACAAAACAAAAGGAGGAGTGGGCGATAGAGGGCTCTGCGTGCACATACAGTCATTCACTTTCCGTGTTAAATGTTACTGCGCTTCTTTCCCACCCCTTGCCACGTTTTATCCCTTTTGTTCATCGCCAGAAGCAGGAATGGAAAAGGAAAAAAGGGAGAGCAGTGGTTTTGGTTTTGGTTCTGGTTCTGGTTCTGGTTCTGGTTCTGGTTGTGGGAAGATGATGACTTGCAAATGGTTTTTTTTTTTCGTAAACAGTCTGGATTGCAGTCCTGATAACGTAATAATCACGCTGATCCCGGCCTATTTATCTCCAGCATGATGATGAGGAGATTGGAAATTATGAGTCTGCAGGTAACACAAGCCGATATGACAAATACGCCCCCAACCCACCCAACTAGATTAGCTTTATCTCTAGCCTTTCTAGCTCTAGCATATGGTGAATGCTTGAATGCCAAGAGCAGTCTGCGTACCGCTCGTTATCAGTGCGGCTCTTTTTTAATGTTGCATACAGCGATTGTTGACGCACCATCTCTTTTTTTTTTGCTTTCCTCTAGTCTATTTTCCATTCTACTCTATCAGTCATATCCAGTCTGAGCCAGCCTTTCTGTACCATATATTATTTAGTATATTCTCCCCTCTTTCCTCATTTTTCATATTGTTCTTTCGTCTTTTTTGACATAATAGTAGGAATCAGGAGCAGGAAAGGAAAGAAAAGGGGAAAACACAATGGACAACAGCAATACGTCGCCACAGCAGTCTCCGAACAATGGCTACGCAGAAGAAGCAACCACCAACAGTAGCACCAGATCTACTGCACCAGTTTCCAGCGAAAGCGAGGAGCTGCGCAACCTGCTTGGCAAGGCAGCCAACATGCTAGCGGAGCACGTGGCAAGATGCCAGGCGCCAGGAGCGCGCATCGTCCCATCGGCTGAGGAGGAAGAGGAGGTGGGCAGCGTCTGGGCAGAGCGGCTGGCAGCAGAGTTTGGGCAGCTGGCAGCGGCAGAGGGCGTGGGCGACGGGATCTGGAGCGAGATCAAGCGGATCTGCGCACTGGCCACCAACACATGGAGCGAAGGGTTTCTGTACAAGCTGTATGCGGCGCCAACGGCCATCGGCGTGGTTGGCGAGGCGCTGACGGCGGCACTGAATAACAATGCGCACGTGTTCAATGGGTCGCCGGTGGGCGTTGTGCTGGAGGCGGTTGTTGCGAGTGAGCTGGCGGCGCTGGCGGGGTTTCCGGCGGAGACGGCGGGCGGGCTGACGTTTCCTGGCGGATCGTACTCAAACATGCATGCGCTGATGGCGGCGCGCAACCAGCGGTTTCCCGAGATCAAGACACATGGCATGGCAGGCGGCGGCGGCGGCGGCGCTCGACGGCCAGTCGTGTTCACCAGCCAGCACGCGCATTACTCGCTCGAGAAGGCCGCCATTGCCGCCGGCATCGGGCTGGCCAACGTTGTCAGCGTGCCGGTGGATGGCGGCGGCAGAATGGACGCGGCAGCGCTGCGGCGGCTGGTTGAGGAGTCGGCGGCGACCGGCGGCACGCCGTTCTTCGTCAATGCAACAGCAGGCACCACGGTGCTGGGCGCCTTTGATCCGCTGCTGGAGATCGCGCGCGTGTGTGGTGATCATGATCTGTGGCTGCATGTGGATGCGTCGTGGGGCGGTCCGCTTGCGCTGTTTGCTGATCGCAGCGTCTTCGACTACACGATCCCGCATGCGCGCGTCAACTCGCTTACGATCAACCCGCACAAGCTGCTGGGCGTGCCGCTGCAGTGCTCGGTGCTTCTTGTGCGCGACGGGCTGCGCGTGATGAAGGATGCGCTGGGCCTGGGCGCAAGCTACCTGTTCCACGACGACTGCGACGGAGTGGCTCAGGATTCACATTCGAATTCGAATGCGAATTCTGGCTCGGCGTGGGCGCGGCGACTGGGCGGCAGCTGGGACGTTGGCGACGCGACAATGGGCTGCGGCCGCAAGCCCGACGCAATCAAGCTGTGGATCGTCTGGCGCTACTACGGCACGCGCTACTTCACGGCCCGCGTCAACCGCGCGCGCACGGCAGCGCTTGCCTTTGCGCAGATGCTGCTCGACAAAAACCGCGCCGTGGATGCTGCCGACTCTGCCTCATTGCCGCTTGGCTTCTGGCGGCTGCTGACTGCGCCCGAGAGCACGTGCGTGTGCTTCTGGTTTGTGCCCAGAGCGCTCTACGACAGCAGTGCCAAGTTCGAGGAGATGCGGCGCCTGGCTATGCGCGCGCCGGACGCCGACATCTTTGGGCAGCGCTACGACCAGCGCTGGGGCCGCGCGACAAAGACACTGTTTGCGCGCATGGGCGTTCTCAGCAAGGTGCTTGTAGACTATGCGCAGCTGGATGCGCCTGCGCCGGGCGCTGCTGGCGTGCCGGCCTTCTTCCGTCTTCCCTTCAACAACCCAAACGTGACTGCCGAAACCATGGCTAGCGTCCTCGACTGCATTGAGGCAGCTGCCGCCGATGCTGCTGCAGCCGGTCTGCTTGTTGGTGGGCCAGATCTTTATTGACCAACTTAACAGGGCTTTCTTTTCTATAATCTCAAAAGTCATCAATGTCGGACTCGTCAGACAACCGGCTGGGCATGCCATACTCATCCACGTCGCCCGCTGCCGCGCGGCCTTCGCCTTCGCCTTCGCCTTCGCTGTCGCCAGACTCGCCGGCAGCCGCTTCCGGAGGCGAGCGGGATCCGCCGTACCGCGCCGAATGGCGCCGGCCGTCGGCGCCCTCGTCCTGGCGCAGATCCTCCATTTCTCTCTCCTTCGCCTCCTCGCAGGCATCAATCCACTCGCCGTACACGTCAACCGGCTGGCTGAGGTGGTGGATGGCCGCCTGGTACGATGCCCCGCATATCTTGCATCTCAGATTGCCAACCCTGTTCTCCTTGTCCATCGACACCTGAATCGTCTTCTCGTGATTGCAGAACAGGCACGGAAACACTGTTTCCAGCTTGGGCCGCTCCTTCCTGACTATCTTGCGTGACGATTTCCTCTTGCCCATTGCTAAGCGCTTTCTTCCCTTGTGGGCTGATTGGATTAGTTGCTAAATGTACAAAAAAAGGCGTTATTTGACAAGTAAAGGCGCAAAGGGTGGGTTGGGAAGCTTTAGTTTTGAAGCTGGAAATAGTTATGAGAGCATAAAAGCATCAGTTTTTGTTTTTTATTTGCCCCCACCCTTTATAAAAAGGGATTTGCGCTATTGGATCATGCGTGTGCGTTGACGATAACCAACAACATTGTGAGGGGCTTATGGCTTTCTCTCGTTTTTCGCTTGTTGGCCGTCACAACCAAACACGCTTTGTTGGTCCGAGCACAATATGAAAAATATATAAAAAGTACAGTAAAATCGAATAACCTTCCGTTCTAGATCAGATGGCGGTTGGTGCCACCAAGCGGAGTCAGATGCAGGTCGTTTGCATCGTCCAGCCGCAGCGGGGCCGAGTGGTTCTGCGGGTAGTCAATCTGCACCGGAGTGAATGGTCGCTGCTGCTGGAGCTGATACGGGTTCTGTTGCTGCGGACGATCGCGCATGCTAAAGTCGCTGCTGCTGCCTGCCAGCGCAGGAAGCGGCTGGCAAACGAGGCTTGATTCAGACGACGCATCCACCGGGCTCTCGGGCCGCTCCCTATGCTCGGTCACGGCAACAGTCGACGACTCCATATGCGAGTCGTAGAAGAAAGCGTTGCCACGCTGCTTCTCCGCACCAGCATCGTCTGCGCGGCCGCCGCCATTGAAGTAGTAGTAAGCCTCGTCGTCATCGACGTCCTTGGGAACGACCACAGCGCAGTCGAGGTACGACGAATCGGAAAACGTCCCGCTGCCGCGCTTCCTCCGTCCGCTGCCGCTGCGGCCGCGAGGCGGAGGAGCCGATCCAACCTGGTACTCGCGCTGCAGGCCGTCTCTGCGCAGCTTGGCCACCCACGTATCCAGATACGTCTGCCGGTGGAACATGCTCTGGTACATCGGGACGGCCATAATCAGCCACCACACCACGTTCGTGGCCAGGTGGTCCAGCGAGGTCGTTGCAATACGTAGTCTGACATCGAGCGGGTACCGCGGCCGCGCGTAGTGCATGGCGGTGGTGAATATGAGGATCACGAACACCGCGGAGCAGGCAACCAGCATCTCGCGGCTCTCGTTGAACGAGCTCCTGATCCGACGGATGCGCCAGTTGATCAGGGCAACGAGGATCCACGTGACCCAGAGAAGGGCAAACAGCGAGGCCTTGTACCCGGCCTCGTAGTAGCAGATGTCGATGGCCCCGATGTAGTGGATCGTTATCCTTGGCGACACCACCTGCGACACGATGCCGTACGCCAGGATGCACACGCCGTAGGCGACGAAGGGCAGATAGAGGCCCAGGCCGTTGTACGGCAGATTGCGGCAGAACACGCGGTACAATCCGTACGACCGCATCGCAATAAGCGCGCTGAGTGCGCAGACGCCCAGCAGAATGCGCACCCACACGCCAAACGCCTTGCAGTTGGTCATCTGCGTGGCCGCCAGCGGCGCGTGGCCGTTGACCTGGATGTCGCCGGCAAACCACAGAACCGCCGCCGCCATGCATCCGGCCATGATCATCGGGCTCTTGGATCGGAGCGGCGGGTACCCGCGGTTCCACACCAGGTATCCGGCCGCCAGCGCGTCGATCCCGTACACCGCAGATATCACTATGACCATCACGATATCCGCCGTCCCGCGCGGATCCACTGCGAGCCCCTCCATCCCGCCAGCGAGAACCCGCAGCTCCTCGCTCTCTGTTGTGCCAAACGAAAGCACGTTCCCCATCTTTATTAATAACACCTACTGGCAAAATATACACAAGAAAGAGAAGTTGGATGGGGTGGTTTTCCTATGCAAAAAAACTCAACCACACTAAACGGTCCCATTCGGTGTATATAAGGCTTTTGAGGGGGTGGTTATCAGTTTCTTTTCTTCTCTGGCCGTTGGATTCGTGGTTTTTCTAAGGGTGCGAATAAGAGAAAAAATTCTGCAATTTCATGTGGTCCCAGATCTGGAGTGAACATAGTAATAAGCCAACAACTGGATTATCCCCCATTTACAGAACTCGGACGCCTGCTATTCGCTCTCCCAACAACAAAAATGTAGATCGACATGTTTGATGCACTTCTAGTGTGCACCTAGCACGCTAGTATCAGAAATCCTAATTTTCCTGGGTGGGTTCCATTCAACACTCAAATGACTTGTAATCTCCCTTTTATTTACATTTATTATTACCACTTATTCCCATTTGTACTGTCAGAAATTTCTTTTTTTTCTTTTCACATGCAGATCATCGATCCCTGGAATTTTGGAGCTAATCCTGTTTTCTATTTACACTTTGTTTTTTTTGGGTCGGAAGCGGAGCATAGTCTCTACCGAGGGAAACAGATTTTATGCTTTTTTCTGCTTTGAAGCTTCTTTTTAATATCTTTCGTGCTTCCATTAACACAATTAAGCAATATCCAGTTCATATGTAAAGTGGTCACGAGTGCACATGTAAATCTTTTCATCTTTTTTTGGAGTACGGCACACGTGGTACACCAAGAGAGCTGGGTGTGGGTTTAAGTATTGCGAATTCTGGCTGCTAAAACGACCATCAATGTTGGACCTGGGGATCTGGTAATATGCGGTTAATGCAAAAAAAACAAAACACCTTTTCGTTAAATTTCTTTTACCCAAGGTTTATTGTCAATAACTACAGTAAAGCGCGTGTATTTAGTCAGCTAAATGAAAAGTACTATCAATGAAATTTCAGATTATATATTTTTTTTACAAAGCGTGTTTGCTGTGACTAGATGTCACACGGAAGCTGTCGTCGTCATGCAACACAGTAGACGGCTGCCAGCTGACAGTCCGCGATCTGTCGCGGAAGCTGTCGGAATAGCCGGGGATGTCCTTCTTGCTAAGCGTCAGCGTCCCAAACGCATGGGCAAACCGGCGCTGCAGCGAATACCTGCCCTCGGCCCACACTGACGGGATTTCGTGCATCTCTCCGCTCTTCTGCGGCGTCCACAGGCGGACATCGGCATTGCTGACAGAGTACGCAACATTGCTGCTGTACTGGTGGTTGTCCAGCTTGAGGGGCTGGTCAAGCAACACATGCTGCTGCTGCTGGGTCTCCAGGTTGTACTGGTGCTGCAGTCCGTCCTGCTGCAGCTGGCCCACCCATCTGCGGAGATACGCGTCGCGTCTGAGCAGGCAGCTGAAGAGCGGCCGGCCCATCAGCGCCCACCACACCGCGTTGGCCGTCACGTGGTTGACCGCCGTGGCTGCTATTCTGTACCCGCGGCTCAGCGCGTAATGCGGATGCGCAAAATGCACGACTGTGCTGAATATAACCGAGGCCAGCATCATTGCGCACGCAAACGTCATCTCGCGGGACTCGTCGAACGAGCTCTTTATGTTCCTGATAGCCCACGTCAGCACGACAACTGATGCGATTGAAACCCACGCAAACGCAACCACCGCCTTCTTCAGCGGCGTGTTTGAATCGCACACATCGAGCGCCCTGTCGTACTGCGAAGTAGCGGCTGGGTTCAGCGTGACCGAGAGGATCCCAAACACAACCAGACACGCGAGGTACGCCGCGACCGGCGCAAAGAACCTCCACCCGCGCGCTGACATGTTCAGGCGGAACACGTGGAACAGCATGTATGAGCGGATCCCCAGCACCGCCGAAAACAAGCACACACCCAGCAGCATCTGCACCCAGAACCCAAACACCCTGCAGTTGGCCAGCGCCGACCCTGACAGCGTCACGATCCCGTTTGCCTGGATGTCTCCGACAAACCACAGCACCGACCCGATGAATAGGAATGCCATCAGCACGGGCCCCTTTGACTTGAGTGGCGGGTATTTGTGGTTCCACAGGAGATAAACCACCGCTAGAAGGTCTATCGAGTACACTGCGCTAAAGAACGCCACTGCTGCCACGTCCAGAGTGTTGCGCGGATCCAATTCAAGCCCCATCGATGCCGCTGCCTCAACTCGACGCTGCTCTATCTCTTGGTCAGGAAACGCCATGGTTCTTATGTAGATATAGAAGTAATTCTTGAATGGCTTCAAATAATGGTTTTTTTTATTAAAACAGAATAGTGTTGTGGAAATATAAAATAGAAAAGGACAATAAAACCTAAACATGGAAAACATACCCGATTGACAAAGAAAATAAAACATTTCATGCAGACATACGTAATAAGGTCTACCATTTTTCCATAAAAACAATACATATTTGGAATGGGGACTGTTTGGGGAAATTAGCGATCATGCAAAGGTTGCACAGAAGCGGTCCTCACTTTTATACTTTTTAGCTGATTTTTGGCTGAAATGAAAAAATGACCACTGAGAAAAAAAATAGTCTTATACCGGATGTGGCAGTCAAAGCTCTCGGGTTTGGGTTGCTTACTCTCATGTAAGATTTGGAAATCCTCCCGTACACATGCAGTACATGGAAACACCTGAAGTTTAGAAAGTATTTGTGGTATAATATAAGAAATATATTGGGGTAACTGGAAAATGACTAAAGGAAGCCAACCAGGATTCCACATCGGATCCTGGGGGGATGGGCTATATATATCCAACAACACTATGTTGATTTAATCCTATGACAGTATTGTTTAATTGCAGCACTTTTCAGCCATCTGGATTACTCTGACGCTGCCAAAACCAATATAATCTTTCTTCTAGTAAAACTATAGGAAACCCATCTAAATAAACTCCCAACATTCTGTTGTCTTGGGCGACACAGTATTGAATCCTGCACGGGCTCGATGTATTCCAATAGTCATAAAGTGTTGGTATATTCACCAGACATTTACGTTTGTAAAAGCCTATTGAAACGTATACTTTACTCCTGTAGATACTATTTCAAACAACGTTTATCAACATGCCACTCAATGGATTATTAGATACACGTATATCTTTTGACAGGTAAATATGTAGCTTATTTTCTGGCTAGTCGAGCAAATAATCAAGTGTGTTGCGCCAAGCAACATACTCACTGTCTGCAACCACGGTTTTACTTAGGTTTAGGGTTACCCATCTTTTTAAAATCCTCTTTTATATCACCTAGATGTAGTTTAAAATTGAGCCATCTCCTATTAAAACAAGTAGTTCTTTCGGCGTCGGTGTTATGGACTGCTCCACAGACACATAGTCTGGGATGGGATGGCTCAGTCATAATTTTCAAGGTTTAATGATAGCTGTGTTTAAAATAAAGAAATGAAAATTGCAAATGAAAAGAAATGGAAAAAGAATATGCCACTCCTTTTGTATATAAGCGTTTTCTTGAAAAATGTGAAATCAAAAACTGATGATATTTGAAATTTGGCAGTCATGCACCCCCCCCCCAAAAAAAAACACGGGTTGGCCAAAGACCAACACGTAAGGATGATGTCTGGTATGTTCTTTTTGTGGATGTGCTCTATTTCCGGTATAAAGAAAAGAAACGTCATTATCCTCTAGTGATATTTTTGTTCTTTGAAAAGACGTATCCATGACGCCCGTTTTTCGCGTAGGGTGAGAGAAAAGTGAAAATGTCGTAGGGTTAGGCTGGCATAGTGTTCGAAGGGTATATAAAGCCCCGCTTCTCCAGGATCCCCCTCCTGTGATCCTGGTTGGACTTCCTTTAGTTCGTTAGTTATTCAGTATACTTTTATATTATAACAAAAAAAAGTAAGAATGAAAGAATGAGGGTAAGTTTCTCATCCTTATGGATTGGTCTCAGAGGAATCCTTGGATGAGGATGTCCGGTTAATTATCAGGAGTAAAAATGGCGGCAGCTACCGCATTAACCTCTTCCTCCGGCTCCAGTCGGTGATATTGTTGCTCAAAAGTCGTGCTGTTTGTAGACCAGCTAGCATGTAGCTTAAGATTGTTGAAAAAATAATGTATTATTGATTATTCAGGTTTCGATTATAAATTATCACGTAATAGCACGGGTTTGAAAAGGTCAAAGAGACCACTTGGGGGATAGTGACGTTTCTTTTCCTTTACACTGAAAATAAAGGGCAGCCCAAAAAAGTATATATCGGACATCCTCATCTTAAAGTTTGACCTGCTGGCCAAGCGGGATTGTTTAAGGTTAATTTATTAAACCGCAAAACAATGAAACAGAAATCAACATATCTAATCGTAACTCTGCAGGGCACAAAATTAAGCTCTAACTTTTTGTGCAGGATTCTCTAAGTGTGATCCAAAAAAGGAAAGACTGAGTTGAGTGTTGAGACTGCCATATGCATTATAAACTACCATACTCTAATAGTGCTTTTTTAAGTAGCTCATACTGTCTGGTCTTTTTTACTTTAGCTATCGTTGACTGTGCTGGCTGAATGAGCTCAATGATAAGTGTACTTTTGTTTACCTTCTAGTCCTAAAAAACATGGTTTCACTTTAGCTGGTATCAAGTTTTTTCACAAGTTTTTTATTGATAATCATTTGCTCTTTTTTGTCTCTTGAAAAAGTTCTTGGCAGCAGTTTCTACTCGGACAACACTGCTTTGTTTGTGGAATTCCACAGTTGTTTCAATTTCCAACCTGTGTCCGTATCTCTACTAATCGACAAGAGAAACAGAAAAAAAGAAAAGGATTGAAGTCTTCATTGCCGTGCATATCCTTTACAAGCCATTTGGTTGGGGTGAACCATATGACCATCATGTTTTTTCTTCGTGTGCTATCCTGTTGCTGCAAAAACATGCATTTCCGTTCTATTGCGCACATATTGCCAAGGCACAAAACTGATTTCAATGGGATGTTTTTTAAAACTTTTTAAATTGCGTGGCAGCAGTTGCTATAAAACTAGCAGACCATATCCACATATAAGTCTATTAGCCATCTAGCGTCTAATAGCTCTTTCCCCCTCTAGTTTTTCTCATCACACTTTTTTATGCTGTACTTGTTCAAATAATGGTTTTCCCAAACGTTGAGCTTGAAAACTCCCGCGTGTTGGTTGCGGAGAAGATGGGTCTGAAACTGGACCCACGGAACAAGTCAGATTTGGCGGTGGTGGTGCTGGTATCGACCATATACTCCATAGATCTGATATCCGCCGTATTTGTGGTACTTTTTCGCAAGTACCCGCCACTCAGATCAAAGTGTCCGCTCACCATGGTGGCCATGTTTATTGCATCCATTTTCTGGCTTATTGGCGATCTGCAGACCAACGGCCATGTAACGCTGCAAGGGTCGACTCTGACAGACTGCCGCGTTTGGAGTCTGTGGTCGCAAGTGGTATTAGGCGTATTCTGCAGCACCACACTCCTGGCTGTCCGCTCCTATATCTTTTATCGCGTGTTTACCCAGAATCTTCCTGCGAAGGGTTTGCAATTTCTTCTTCCGCTCATCATCTACTTTTCGTGTCTATTCATCATTGGAATAGTTTTTACGGCGGTGGGACCATCCAGGTCTGCCGAATATGTCCCAGCGCTGGATCTATGCAGTCTGACCCACGCTCTTAAGGTGACTACCTTTGTGGTTCTGTGGATTACCGATGTCTTCACTTGCCTGATTACTTGGAAGACGCGAAGCATCAAGAGCTCGTTCAGGGAGGTTTGGGAAATGTGCGTCACCTGTCTGATTGTTTTCATTGCGCTAATAACAAACACCATCATCCGGTTCAAGCACCCGCTGTACCCGCTCAATCGCCACTTCCGCATAGCGCTAACTCTTGTTGACGCAGCTTGCATCAACGTCCTGTGGTGGTGGATCATGACCAAGCCTCTTTACTGCCGCATATTCAGACGCAGCGAGTACCTCCAGGAGTGGACAGATAAACTCTGCAAGGACGGCATGCAGAGGGAGTACCAGGTTGCAGCCAACCCGAGCGATTATCAAAAACAAGAGACCGAATCGCTCCAGGTGTCGGAGCCGCCTTACAACCTACACTACGATGCTGATGCTCAGTACTCCAGCAGCAGAATGTCGTTCCGCTACAGCTAGTGTGTTTTTTTGCAGCCACCTTTGGTTTGTTTTTATAGCTTGCTCAACCTCACATTTATGTACTTTTGGAAACAGCAACGGAAACGATGCGTTTGTGTTAGAAACTGTGCAAAGTGTAAAAAAGCGAATAAACCTGTTCACTTTTATTTATCGTCCTAAGCGATCAGAAGACTGTCCGACAAAATTTGTGCGGATGGCAAGAATTGCAGCAAACTTGTTTTTAGGCATAAAGGATGTCTCAAATTGCGTTATAGACCCACAGCATTGGTTGGCCACAGAACTTCAATCCCTGCCAAAAAAATTATGATAAACAACGGAGTTGGCAATAAAAAAATTAAAGCTATAGATTTCGATATAGAAAAAAGGCCGTATCCGCATGCAACAATGTCGTTGATTAACCACCATGCATGCTTTCGATAAATAACGCATAATGTGTCTCACAGAACCTGTCTTTATAATTGTTTTTTAATCTTTTTTATCGCACTTTTAAACATGCAGCACATGGGCCAAAGGAAAAGAAACAAAAATAAAACAATGGCAATCTAAAGAAATATGCATGCAAAAACAATCCCTGTTCTATAAAGAGAAAAAAGGAAAAGAGGGCCAACAAAAGTGCGTTTATCGTTTGGTTATTTTGGCCAACAGCAATAGCAACAGCAGCAGTGTCTGTGTCTGTGTCTGTCTGTCTGTTTGTCTGTCTTGCCTCATTTGGAAATCGTGTTTTGTGGCTTTAAATGTAACATCCTTTCTGCCTGCAAATGCTTTTTTGCCGACCACGGACGTTACTTTGTGCAATTCCCAAGTGACTTCGGGATAAATCCAACTCGACCATTACTCGATACTATGTGCAATTGCATTCTGTATGCATGCCACATTTCCCGTCTACAACAAAGCCGATCGTGTAACAGGATTGATGTTTGTATTCGGAAAAGTGGCAATCTGGCTGGTTTTTGGGGGTTGCTAGGTCCCAGGAAATGGGAGAGTGAAAAGAAAAAAACAGCCGGTACTCTATGAGCCATCATGGTTTCTGGAGAGTCCATGATAAAAAAACACGCAGACAGACCAGAACCTGTTCTAAGAAAAAAAAGTACGCATATAGACACGTGCGTTTTTGGAAAGGTTCCTTTAAAGCTGAAGACATCTTCAAAATGAAAGGATGCATAACTTGCTGCATTGACATTGGCATCTGCGCTTTCAATTGGGTCCCGGTAACAAGACCCCTTTCATTTTTCCCAACAACGCAATACTAGATTTTCTGTGAATATCTTTGTTGTTGCGGTGAAAGTCCACAAAGCATATTTCCAATGACAAAAAAAATACAAGAAAATGTCCATGGTAGAGCCTGGCCATTAATTCCAACTTATCCTTTGGATTTTTCTTGCTTTTCGATATAATAAATGAACTTTGCCTTCCTCTTCTTCTTCTCCTTCTCCGCTCAGTCTGTTAACCGTTTTTATTGAATCGACATTGTTACTCTTTCTTTTTTTACCTTTTTTCTTCAAATAATATTCCACATAGTATTGTATTGCTGTATTACTGCCAGCCATGACCTATCCAAACCCCGAGGTTGAAAAAATACGGGTAATGGCAGCACAGTCGATGGGCATGCCCCTCGATGTGCGCTACACTGGCGACCTGGTGATAGTGATTCTGCTGTCCTGCATCTATGGAATAAATCTTCTTGCCACATTGTTTGTTCTTATTAATCGCAACTACCCGCCAATCCGGTCCAAGGGCCCGCTTATTCTGGTAGTCATGTACATCTCGTCTGCCTGCTGGTTTATTGGCGACCTGCAGGTAAATGGACATGTAACGCTTGTCAACTCGTCTCTGACTGACTGTCGGGGCTATGGCTTCTGGGTCCGCATTCTGCTGGGTGTTTGCAATATAACCGGTCTGATTTCCATCCGTGCCTACATCTTCTATCGTATATTTGTCCGCAATCTGCCTGCTCGCGGATTCCGGTTCTTCCTGCCCATCGGCACCTTCTTCGCGTGTCTTCTTGCCATCGGAATTGTCATTTCTGTACTGAGTCCATCGAAATCGGTTGAATACGTGCCACACTTGGATCTGTGCAGCATGGACAAGCCCCTCAAGATCACCATCTACGTGCTCCTCTGGGTTATGGACGGATTCACCAGCGTCATCACCTGGAGGAACCGCAATATCAAGAGTTCGTTTAGAGAGCTGAGAGAGATGGTCTTCTCTCTTGTCATCATGTTCACTGCGCTGATATTCAACACCGCTATGCAGTTCGCGCACCCTTACTACCCGTTCAAGAGCAAGTATCGCATTGCGTCGACAATATTCGACACGGCTGCTTGCAACGCCATATGGTGGGGAATCATGGCAAAGCCCTTCTTCCAGTGCGTGTTTAGGCGTCAGCAGTACTTGCACGAGTGGATGACCAAGCTGTGCGAAGATGGTCTCCAGAAGGAATACCAGGTGTCTAGCAGCCAAGCGATGTACGCAAACCAAGATGGCAATATGGACCAGTACAAGGAAGTTCCTGAAGTGAAAGACAGCAATAGCATCCAGACCACCGGCAGCAGAATGTCGTTCCGCTATGGAAATTGATTGTGTGCTAACAGCCGTCTAATGTTTTTTTTTCTAAAATGAAAGTGTTTGTACTTTTGATGCGTGTGTAATGGCAATAAATAAATAAATTCGGGGGGTTTTTTGCTTTCTATTTACAATACAAGAATTTATTAGCCAAAGCTCCTTGAAGAAAGAAAAAACAGGGAATTCAATTCAAACCATTGGGGGGCAGTGTATTTGTTTTGTGTAATAAATAGTTACAAAATCCGCCGTCCACCAAAGTCATCCAACATATATACGTTGTTGCCATGGGGTCCATCTGCCGACGGTAGCCAGATAGTAGAGTATGTGTCGTTGGGCTGGTGTATCATAGTCAGCTCCCTATCCGCACTGGTGTTTTGAGCTCCTCGCTGGTTGTTCTGTTCCCCAAACCAAGATGATGAGCCAGTAACCCGCTTGTAAGCCGAAGCAATATCATCCTCGTCTTTCCACATGTTTTCATCCAGACTGCTTTGGTAGAAGAATCCGTTGCAGCCAGCCGAAGGGCTCTTGATGAATGTAGTGTCGCTGGCTGCGTTTTGCTTTTGGTACTCGTCATGCTCGCTCTCGACCTCGTACTCCCGTTGCAGACCATCCCGACGAAGCTTCGATATCCACGCCTTCAAGTACGCTTCGCGTCTGAAAAGACAGTTGAATAGCGGTTTGGCCAAGACACCCCACCACAGGGCGTTGACACACGCCATGTCAAAGAGAGTTGAGACTACGCGGTACTTGCGCTCAAGTGGATATCTAGGATGCGAGAACTGGACTGCGCTGTTGAATGTCATTGCTCCGAGAACAACAACACATGCAAACACCATTTCCCAGGTCTCCCTAAAAGAGCTCTTGATGTTGCGGATCTTCCACGTAAGAAGCGCAACAAATGCAAGCGACACCCAAATGAACACAAAGATCGTGATTTTGAACGGCTCGTCCAGGTTGCACACGTCTAGCTGTGGAACGTATTCTGCAGATTTGGACGGATCAAGGACCATGGCAACAATCCCAAAGACCAGGATACATATAAAATAGACGATGATCGGCAACACAAAGCGCCAGCTACGAAGAGGCAACGTCAGGGTGAATACGTGGTAGAAGGCGTGGGTGCGGATGGCAACCACGGCGGTGACTGTGCAGATGCCCAGAAGCACACGCACCCAGAATCCAAAACCCCTGCAGTTGGTGAAAACCGAACCAGCCAGCGTCACATGCCCATTAACCTGCAGGTCGCCAACAAACCAAAATACCGAGGCTACAAACATAATCACCATGAGGACTGGGCTTTTCGACTTTAGTGGCGGATACTTGCGGTTGAATATTAGGAACACCACTGCAGCGAGGTTTATTGCAAATATGCACGACAGCAACACAACTATCACAAGATCTGCGGTGTTGCGTGGATCGAGCTCAATGCCCATTGACGTTGCCGCCAATACGCGTTTCTGCTCTAGCTCAAGATCTGGAAAAGTCATAATGCGATAGTATTTCTGTTTATAATATAGTGTACAAAAAATAGCAAGAAAGAGAGGAAAACCAGAGCAAGAGGACCATTATTGTCAGTTAGCTTGGCAGAGCGTGCTCTGTTTGTATTTGGGTCTGTATTGCCCAACGTTCAGATGGCAATGCAGGAAGGAAGATGGGTGGAGATATAAGGAAAAAAAGGAGGACTGCTCAGTATTTTTAATATTATGCAGCCGCGCGGAATAGAGCGAAAATTAGGTATCACCCGTACTTGATTGTAAATCCCAATCGAACTCCAGCGTATCCGCCCATTGATATGGACTAAAATATCTGGTGTCCAAGACAACGGACGAATCAGCTCCGAATAAGAAAGAACCCATTAGCATTTTTTGTTTAATTGGTTTCTGCAAAAGGCAATTATGAAAACATTGCTTGCGCATCAGGAGGTTAATAAGGTATGTTTGCACGGGATTTTCTACCCCCTTTTTAATTATACCCTCGAGTCCCGTCGTCCTTTGCTTGATTGTTTACAAAACAAGAATGCACAGCTTATCGACGCAGTTATTTGGGAAGGCTTGGTCTGCAATTCCAAAAGAAGCAAGATTAACAACAGCTATTCGATCTTTCTCTACACATTCTGAGCAAGTAAACGCGAAACAGCAGCCGGCTTGCAACTCTGATAGAAATAAACATATGGAATTACAAACAATACAAGCTGGTATTTTTTACATATAAACACTACAACAAAAATATACAATAGAAATAAAAGTCCGTCACTCACCCTTGACATGTGTCGCATTTGATTTTGTGGGCGAATTGTGGCCGTGAGCATGTGTTTCATCGTGAACGGTGCCCTTGCGTGCCAATTCAACAACTTTATCGCCAACCATAGCAACCGCATTATCCATCGCAACAAGAAGCCGTCTGTAAACATCGCGCATCGCATCGACGCCGTCATCGAAACCACGGCACACAAGCGGCCAAACAGTGGCAATCGCAACAGCACCGTTCGTTTGCAACCACAAAGAAGCTGCGCACGACATATCGTACGTCCAGCCAACCACGCCACCCAAGAGTTGGGTACAATGGGCGTACCATCTGCTAAACAGCATACCCTGGGTGCAAAACAACTCCCAAAGCCTGGCTGATAACGCAGCAAAAAGACGGTCGGACGCGTGCAGACAGTGCGCAAACGCTTGGGAAACAAGGGGCCAGGCAACAGTCACCAGCCAGCGCCACGCAGCGATTGAAATAGAGCTGCGCACAATGCTCTGCCATAGAGCCATGCATCCGCGGAACAATGCGTGTGTGAAGGGAACAAGCAAATAGTCCCTGAGCCGTGCATACGCATCCCACAGAACACCCACAATCCACGACGATTGTTTGATCCACGCATAAAATAGACGCCATGCATGCCGGGGGCCCCGAACAATGGCGGGCGCGACGTTCTCGGAAACCCAAATAAATGTGCTGACTGCCGGTGCGTAAAAGTCAACCCGCGAAAGCAGCTCGAGAATCTCGAGCAATACTGGCTTGGCAAGGGTGAGGCCTTTGTAGATACGGATACCCGCGCCAACCGCCATCTGCAGCACATGGTCTGCATAGCGAAACATTTGGCACCCAAACGGGACCACTGCGTTCGTGTATGCTTGGCAAAGAAGTAATGTGCAGCGTGGCAGTATTGCGTCCACAAGAATGCAATATAGTTTTTGCAGACGCTCGGCGGACGGTAAAAGATAGAGGGAAATCAGGCGGATCCAGTCTGAATTAAACCACCAGCGCTGGTGGCTGATCAGCCACGACACGGCGTGTGTGATCCAGGCGTAGGCAATGGCAACGTCGTGGGAGAGGTCGTTTGCCAGGATAGTCGCAGCCTGCACAACCCGCGTTCCAAGCCAAAGCGCTCTGACACACAGCACTTGGAGTGCGTTGGATGTCCACACGCATGAAGGAACAACAGCGCCAACAACTAGATGCTCAATAGTGTCAGTGAGCCACGGACCGCCACGCTTGGCCCACCAGCTAGCAAACAAGCGGAGCTGCTGCGCGCATCGGTCGCCAAGCGCGCCCAGCGCAGGAAACGCAGTTTGGAAAAGCCAGACAACCGTGTTCTCCACCACAGCTATAAGCATATCCTGCGCACGGCGTCTGACGTCAAATTCAGCCAGAAGACGCACCGACCGGTTGTAGGCAAATACACTCAGCAGCCGCACAACCCGTACCGCATTGGTGGCAGCGTCCCTGGCACCATCGATTACGCAGAACACAAGCAGTTCAAACAGGTCCCACGCTATCCGCACAGCCACGTACGCTGTTGCCAGAGGCATAAACGGAAGTGCTGCTACAAACCGCTTCCACTGCCGACGACCGCTGCGGAGCGTGCCATCCGTTTCGCTGTTAGAAGATGATGGCTCTTTGTTTTCGCCAGGCTTTAGGCGGTTCTGTGTTCTGGCAAGGTGCTTTCGGAACACCCGCCGTTCGCGCCAGTCTGACGTGTAGTGTCGCGCGGCACATAGAAACAGGGCAGTCAGTAGTGCCACAAACAAAGTCACGGCTTGAAGACTAAAGTCCGCTTTCTCTCGCAGCCCCATTCTGAAAAGGCGAAATTCAACAAATCGATCTTGTGGAATTAAGGGAAAGGAAGAAAAATAAATTAAAAAAGCCCCATTGAAGCGGAGAAAAGAATAACAGAACAGATTGAGGATTGATGAAACTCTCTTCAACGCAAAAAAAAACCTCCACTTGTCCCATTCACACCATCATGAAGTGACGTCCGCTGATGAAAATAAAATAGGGATTGCCAAGAATTCCCCCAAATCCCTTGTAAATCAGATCATGGATTACTGGGAGCCGGATTAGTTGGCTGTTGGCAAATGTGCGGCCTTCTGCCCATGTGACGCGATGATGCGTTAGGATCAACCAAGATGACATCCCTCCTCCATGGATGGAACAAACGCGATGGAAGCAAGAAAATGGCGAGATTTTCTCACATCCTGGCAAAAAAGTGGCAGTGGGGATAATCGGATTGTTTTTTTTTGGCGCCAAAACATTTTTATCTTGTTTTCGTCTGACACAAATGAAAAAGCGAGTTTTGTGATGTGATAGGGAAAAATAGAGAGAATTGCGAGAATTGCTTGCAAGATTCACTCAAAAGGACCACCGCTTGTCACCGTGTAAATAAACGAAATACTCTGCTCAGCGCAAAACACAAACTCTTTTGTAGGATACAGCAATAGCTGCTAAACAACTTCCGGCTTTCTTTTACGTAAAGAAAAATAAAAAGTGAAATGGAGTTTTAATTATTTTCCTTTCCCTCAACAGCACATATCAGCTTCAGAAGGATAAGTGTGCTCGAATTTATTCTAGAAGGGTTTCCAGAAAAAAGCCAAAACACCAACAATATATGCAGCATGTAGTAACATCATAGTGTCTTTAGACCTTTGTAGATGTGAATTGAAATGAATGTATGTGTGTTTGGGGTGAGGCTCTAAAGGATGAAGATATGGACTGCGGCGTTTGCAATTCACAACAGCAGTTCCAATTCCTTACCATTTACTATTCCTGCGGGGAAAAAATACTAGGAATATTCTTCAAACACTCCAAAGTTAGCCAGTGTAAGAACCCCTACGGCTATCGGAAAGGGATCTGGCGGACATGCCACGGGCGGGATTTGGGCAAATCTCAGCTAATAAACGTCAAGCCAAGAAATGCGGACATCTGAAATAAAAAAATTTACTCGATACTTATCGTGTGGGTGGGGGGGAACAGAGGGAAAAGAAGGGAAAAAAGACTTTACGCTTTCCTCTTTTTTTTTCCTTCTTTGGTCTGCAAGTCTTGCTGACAAAATCCGCATTGGAAGCTCGTGGATTTTTAAGCAACATTTTTCATCATTTCTTTCTTTTTTTCTCTTTTTCCTTATTCCCAATTTTGCACAGTTTTTCTCTTGTTCTCTCGGGGTTTTATTAGTTTGAATCGTGTGTTTTTGTTATATAATTGTAGTGCGTAGCCAACTTTTTGGATGTTAATAAGCCTTTTACCCCCTCACTTTCTCTATCACACACACAGAAGAAAAGTGGCAATAATGGCAACAACGCGGCTATGTATATCATCATCACTGCGCTCGGACGCAACAACAATGACCACAACCAGAAATCCACTTTCGAGGAAGCTGGCAATTGCAGTGGCTGTTGCGTCAATGGCTGCAGTCACTAGCGCTCATGGCGACGATCATGAAGCGATGGGCATGGTGGCTGGAACTCTGCCTGAAGATGCGCCGCTCTATCGGTGGCCCGAAGACCCGATGGGCTGGGCTCTCAAAGTCCATCTGGCACTCTGTTTGATAGCCTATGTGCTTATTCTTCCTACTGGTAAGTCACTACATTCTTATTTTTTTTCCTTTTTCGTCACCTTTCCCCTATTCCTTTTATTTGTAAACGTGCTCCGTATGTCACACCTGTATCCCTCTCCTTCTTTCCTTCCTCGTGAGGAAGAAGAAAAAATAGGGAAAAACTTATCCTGTCGTATATGCAAGTGGGCGGAGCTCCTGACTTGCTTCTTGCATGCGTGTGTGAGGCAAGCACATCGTCATTCCCAACCAATCCATCAATCCCAAACGGAAAACAAACCCTGAGTACTACTCCCCTTTATTTTGACGAAGGGGAGGGGGACACTTAGTCATTGTGTGCTAGCAACTCCTTTTTAGCTTTCATTTCCCGTTCTCAAAGGACACGTGTGCACCACTAATGCCGTATTTTGGTGCTTTTCTACTTTGATTTGTTTGTCTGATTGATTGTAAAAAGGGGTCTTTTGTGTTCCTTGCTGATCTTTTCTACAATCAATTTTTTTGGTGCTATGCACAAATCTACACATTCTAAATTAGTTTTCCTTTTCTTTGCTAACAACACTACTGATCTTTGTGCGTTTCTTTGTAATGCAATAATGCCAAATTTGTAGCGCTTGTTATGGAGCTGGCCAACAACAAGTTCCATCCGCTTGCACAGATCGGCGGAGCACTTGTTGGGTTTCTCGGAATCGTATTCGGATGGGCAAACGGCCACCTTGGCAACGCGTATGCGCGGTTTGGATGGTTCATGCTGTCGCTTCTTGTGGTTCAGACCGCGGCCAACGTCTGCTTCACTCTGGGTTTGCTCAAAAAGTCTTCACAGAAGCTCCGCACTTGGTACCGTGTTCTGGGTTGTTTCCAGATTGCCTTCACATACGTGGCCATGGTGCTTGGCGTTATCCGGTACCTGAATCTGTGCAGTCAGGGCCACCTGGGCCAGTGCATCTCGCATTTTGCGCGTGGAAGCGCGTTGATAGCCGGTGGCATCACGTTGCTCTTCTTCTTGCGTCTGTTTGGAGCAGCCATGCCGGATGTCAGACGCCCACCAGAGCTGTTCATCAGTATTATCATGACGATCGTTGGCGTAATTGGCACCTTTACTGAGCATAACTTTTTCCAGAGTAGTGCAAACGCAGAAGACTCGTGGTCGCACAAGGACCTGCAGCACACGTTTATTGGCATCTCGTGGTTTGCCGGCGGTCTGCTTAGCATCTTCATGTCGTGGAATGCGCATCCCAGAAACCGTACCCCGATTCCGTCGCTTATCTTTATTGCCACGGGCATTGCCATGATTATTCATCAACAGGATCTGGCAATGTCGTCGCATGCGCACTTTTTGTTTGGTGCTTCTCTTGTCTCGCTCGGCCTGTCGACTATCTGCGAAATCACTATGCTTGCGTCTGGAATCGTCAAGGACAGAGACAGCCCCATGGGTATCCAGTATCTCTCGGTGTTCTTTATGTGCTCATCGGGAATGGCGCTAATGGGCGCCAACCGTGATATGATTCTGTTCCTAATCAACTCTGGCGTTGATGTGGCCACGTACGCTCTTATTCTGCTGAGCTTCTGCTTCCTTATGATCTTCTATGCCAACGTTCTCGTGGATGCGTTTATTGCCATGGCTGGCCCCGCTGAGCCAAAGTACGACTCGCTGGAGAGCGGGCCTGACCAAGGCAGTCAGCGCACATCTACCAGCAGCCAGACGCTGGGTCCGAGCCCCGAAGGCAGGAACAAGTACAGCATTTCTTCCAACCCTCTCTCTGCGTAATTATTTCCCTTTTTCTCTCGTTAGAAATGTCTAGAAATATTGTTTGGTTTTTTTTCTTGTTAACTCTAATCTATTAGCACTCCATACTGAACAAGCAGTATGTAATTTGCGCCGATGATTAGATTTCTAGTTCCTTGACAAAAAAAGATTTGCCTTTGCGCCGAGTTGGAAAGTAAAAAGTGAATAAGGAAGAAAGAAACGCCTCGGATCACCATCGTTATCATTCTCAATAGGATATGCAGATAAACAACCTTCTTTGTTGTTTCTTTTTTCAGATGAAAAATAGCACTTTGTGTTGGCAATGGTTCCTTTCTGTGGGAATTTAAATCATCCCCATTTTTGCTCCTTCCTTTCCCCCCTCCTCCCTTCTTCTCGCAGACTTCAAACCCAAAACATGCAATACTGTGTCATTTGCTCGGAACTCTCTGATTGGATTGAGGAACCCAAAAAAAATTGTCTCCCTGCAAAACAGCCTTTTTTCTCTCTCTTTTTTCATTATAAATGTTTAAATGTGTACCCCGTCCATTCTGTACTTTCTATTTGGCCTATCCTTTTTTCAACTCTCAATTTTCTTTCTTTCCTTTCTTCATCTTGATTTCTTTTTTATCAAAACAAGGTTGCTTGTCAAAAGGAGTATAATACGTTCTGCTTTTGAAATATTGATTTATTAGACGTGCCATATGAGATAGGTAAACATCAAGGCTACAATTACAATTACAATTACAAAAAATTTGTTAGCCAACTTTGGTTATTTGGTTCGTTAGTTGGTTAGTTTGGCTTGTTTGATTTAAATTATCCATTCTTTTATTTATTTACTTTTTTCAAATCCATCTTCCCTTGTCATTATCCTTATCCCTTTTGTTAATATGTATTGCTGTGGCTTTTCGAATTGTTCTTTATTTCCTTGCCATACAATGCCTAATATATCATTTTTCATTATTCACAAATCAATGGAATTGCCGGACACTATCCGAACACACATCCATTCATTCCATTTCTTTCATTGTAAGCACATGAATGAATATAGAAAATTTTATGACATGGTGGGCAAAAAGGGTGCTTTGCCTTTTTTTTCCTTTATTCATCATAACGATGACAGGCAGAGAGATTATTGGCCGGAAGGGCCAGCACAATAACCTTTTTTTTTTTACCTACCAGCAGGCATACATTGATAGAAAAGAATCCCTAAATCCTCTAGTGGTGCCATGTACTGCTCGGAGTACCGCAAAACAAACAAAAGCCATGTCCTTGCCCATTTCACCTTTTTTGTTCTCGGCAGAAAAACTAACTAGCTCTTGTTTCTGTGAATGGCAAAAGGTTCTACTTAAATAACACTTTATTCATTCATTCATTCATTTTCATTCAAGTCCGCAACAAAAAAACATGCTATGTAAACAAAAGGCCAAGGGGAGAGCAAATAAAAATGAACATAGCACTGAGACTAAGAAACAAAACCCCTTTTCATTCTCTTTTTTTTTTCACACACCTTGTTTTTCCCTTTGTTTTCCCTTTTTTCCTTCCCCCTCTTTTTTTTCTCCTTCGCTTCTTAATAACCATGGTTAAAGCCTCTTTTATTATCCTTTATATTATTCTCCTATAGATCCCGCTCAATTATCGGCATAACATCCATCCACCCGCTTTCCATTTTACATATCCACACTCTTACACACCTTGTCTGGTCCTCTTTAGTCCATATACATTTATTTTCTCCCCAGTACCAAACAAACAAACCATGACTACTGGTGGCGATGGCGATGGCCCTCCTACACCGCCAGAACCCCACACACAGAAACAAAAGCCAGCAGTCACAATACCGGCAGCAGTAGACGACAATATGGCCAACTCGATCAAAAGCTCCAGCAGCGATGACGGTAGACTAAGCGGGACCGACGACTGCAGCAGCGGCGGCGAGATCGATTCTGGAGCCAAAGACATAGACAGCACGCAAACACACCATGAGTTGGAAGGCGGCGACGGCGCCTCCTCATCGCGGCATGATAACACACGGAGCAACATAGCAAAGGGCAAAGGGGTTCTCTGGAAGGAGGATCTTAGCAACTTACTCACTCCGCAGACAGTGCTGGAACAGGCGCAGGTGCGTCGGCGAAAGCGGAACAGAGAGGCAGCGCGGCGATCGCGGCAACGGCAGAAGGAGCGCGAGCAGGAGTTGGTCGATAGACAGGCGCAACTCTCTGATAGACTGAGGTTTCTGGAGCGCGAACTTGAGGAGTGGCGGACAATCAATGCATCGAGCACTCGGCCCAACAATGCGGTTCTCATTGACCCTTCTGAGCTGGCTGCCTCCGATAGCCAGGATGTTGAGCTTGCTGAAAATATCAACAAGGTCTATGCTCTGACCATGGATACCCTGCACCTTATCAGCGAGCTACAATTGCAGCTTGACGAAATAACAAAGGAGCTTTATGAGATGATCGGTTGATCCGGGGGTTTTTACAGTTGATATCTCTTCTGAGATTCCTTCTCTTTTATTGTCGTTGTTGTACTTTCCAACTTTCCACCCCACACACATCCTCCCGTTATTAGAATAAACCGATAAATGGGGGGTGATGGGATTTTGTTTGTTTCTCTTTTAATCTTTACTACATCTACATCCTTGTTCTTACCAGGTGGATATTCCGCACTTTTGTGATTAGCAATGTAAGATGTGATGTGAACATGGATTTTGTTTGTTTGTTTTGTGGCCAACAACTCCATGAATCACTTGAATACCCGCATTTAATTTTGGAATATCAAAGTATGTTATTGATATTCAACTGATCTACGCCCTGCTGCTTGTTGCTTTGGGAGGATCTGCAATCTGCTATGAACCTAGTTTATTTTTAACAAAGCGTGCGTTAGAAAGACACGTTACTTTATTCCTACCGCCTTCTAAACAAGAAAAGAAAAAAGTAGAACCAGCGACATGTCAAAAGAAAATAACAGGTGTATTATGAATGCACTGAAGTGGTGTGGCTTTCAAAAGTAAATCCATTGATAGCTGTTGTATTGATTGGCAAAAGGAGCCTGGTTTTTCAACTCCACGACGCGGGTAAGACTTTCCATTTTTGGAATTACTTTTTTGTTATTATCAAACTTGCGTTTTCCATGCTTTTCATTGGATATTGAAACCCGCGATTCGTTCAGCTCAAAGCGCAGTTTGCTTGTTGAGGATCCAGTAGTATATATATGACTTCAATGCACGAGCCAAAAAAAGATATAAGGTGTGTGAAATTTCCGTGATGCTATTATATTGACTAATCGACATTGTGAAAATAAACAATTTATACTCTACACCTTGACGTGGATGTAGTTGAAGGAGCTCTTGGGAACCGTGCGAGTGCTATATTTGCGGGTTCCGCCATGGTTGTACTCCTCAATGGTGACCTGGCTACCCGAGACCTTTGCAACCCAGGCAACATGGCCGAACTTGCCAACAGTGGTCTGGGCAACAGCGCCAGGCACAGGCTTGTTGTTGATAGGAACACCAGTCTTACGTGCTGCACCCGACCAGGTCTTGGCATCTCCCCAGTTTGGTCCCTTGTAGTAGTTGTGGAACTTGACGCCCAGACGCGAGTTGATACGCCATGCCACAAAGCTGGTGCACTGGCATTTGTAGTAACGCCACGGGTCAACTCCACTGCACTTTCCGTTGTACGGATAATCGTTCTTCATGGGGCCTGGAATCTTGCTGCTTCCGCCGCCGTTGTTGCTGCCGCCGCCGCTTGAGCCGCACTTCTTGGCCACGTAGCCGTTGGATCCGGTGTACAGATAGTAGTCGG
>JANBTT010000176.1:0-28946 GCA_027578915.1 Coemansia sp. RSA 1200 | reverse complement strand
GCACACAGTCCGGTGGCCACCATTAGCAATGAGCAGCCAACGCCCGAATCGACGGCTCCATCGCATTATCTGATGACATTCGTCAACGACAAGGGATACCAGCTGCTTGTTGACGCTGGTGTTGAGGATGTTGGGATTCTGGAGGCTGGCATTGATGGCGTCGATGGTGTATACACTGTTCCGGCTGGCGGATTCCCCCATGAAGATGGAGAGTCGGGCATGGAGACCTGGATAGACAGCGCCGATGGGATCAAGGCAGTCATCGATCTCGCCAACCCAAACCACTACACTGTGTACGACGCTAGCGATAACCCAATACAGACCATCTAATAATCTCTTTTAATCCAAACCATGTCTTTTCTTATAATTTTATTAGATAATGCATCAATACGTTTTCTTTAATAGTTAAAGACGAAATAAACATTTAGCTATCAATTACAAAATAGTACATCTTGTGGCACGAAAAACTATTTCAGCGTTTGGATGGATAACAAGCCCAATTTTTCCAATGACGCTTGCTATCAACATTCCCGATCTCTTACGAACCACACGGGTCTGCGATAATTGATGCCGCAGGTAAGGAGAAAGAGCCGCGTTTCTGAATAAAGCCAAACAAGGCGCCTCATAAAATAATTCTAATTCTCTTGCCAGCATTCCGCCCTGGCTCTGGCTGGGCTTGAAACAGGGATTGCTGCTGCTATTATGAGTTGTGAGATTAGAGTTCATTGCGTGATTGTCAATTGCTAGAGTAAACAAGGAGGGGAGGCCCTTCTTTTATTCTTGTCCCCAATCGGAAATTAGCGTTTCTGTTTTTCCATTTTGTTTGTTTGTTTGTTTGTTTGTCTGTTTGTTTGTTTGAACAAACGGAAGCAAGTAGACCACCGGTCTCGTTTGGTCCCTTGCACCCCATCCTTCTTGTCTAATTTGCTGTATATCGCATATGAAGACTCTATTTCTATTGTTTGATTATTTGTTTTCCATGGACATGTGCAATGTGAATCGGGATTTGTATTTTAACAGGAAAAAGGCAAACAAACAACAACAGCAACAAGGTAAAAAAGGAAAAAGGAGGCGAATCAATTGTCGATCACTGCTTTTTTTGTTTCCTGTTCTTTCCATGCTTGCATCTCTTCTCCCTCCTTTGCCGTTCCCGCGTGGTTTTCGGTGCATTTTCGTTTCTTCTCTTTTTGTTCATTATAAATGTTTTCCTAACAAAAAAAGAAGGTTGGCTTTTTTATTTACAAAATTAACAGCCAAATGATAATAATAAAGAAAAAAAGGGAAGCTGGTTGTCTGTCACATTATCTCTCATTTTCTTCTCCCTCTTACTTCCTCCTAATCTTTTATTTTGTTTTCAAACACCACTGTTTCCTTCATCTTAGCTCCTTATTTACCCTTTATCTCTCTTTTTCCTGTCTGTTATCCCTTGCTGTAAAGCCACCCTCCTTATTTTCTATTTTCTATTTACTATTTCCTTTCTTCCATTTCATACTGTTTTGATATTGCCAAAGTAAACAAAAGCTAAAGCCAAAAACAAAACGAAGGATGTCCGCCAACTCGCCAAGCAGCGTGAAGAGGTCGTCGGTGGTGGACCGTGTGCGGTGGATAGAGAAAACGCATGGGCCTGCAAACAATGCCAGCCAGCAGCCGCCCAGGGCGCGTCTGCGTCTGCCAAAGAACTTTGCAGAGCTGCAGCAACAAAAGATTTCCGAAGACGACAAGTCACGGGATCCGGCAGCAGGACTCGTACAACAGTCGTCGCCACGGCTCCCGAAGCTCGGGCTGAGGAAAGCACAGCAGCAGAAGCAGCAACAGCCTTCTCCGCCGCCGCCAGTAGCCGAGGAGTCGCCGTCTCCTGTTCTCAGCGAGGCAAGCACGGCCATTGCACCTCTTGTTTCCAGCAAGGAGATGGCAGGCGCCAAGGAGCGCAGCGAGAAAGCATTAGCAGCAGCAGCGGATACAACGGCGGTTGCAGTTGGAGCACCGCCGGCGGCTGCTGCTAATGCTGCCAATTCCGGCCACTTGCGCAGCGTCAGCGAAGCATCGTCGGCTTCATCGGACTCGCTGGCGCTGGCCGAGGGGACAAGGACTATTATCAACGCAGCCGAGGAGGGCGACGAGTGCTTCTACAGCAACAGAGACGGCGCAAGCAGTGCCAGCGACCTGGAGCCAGCAGATCCCGTGCACGTGAGCGAGTCTCAATTGCAGCAACAGCAGCAGCAGATGCAGATGCAGAAGCCCAGGATGAAGTCGTCGGTGACGATTGTTGCGCCAGCCGGCGGCCGCAGCCAGAAAAAGCAGCAGCAGAATGAGTTCAAGTCGGGAAGCGCAGCGTCGCCAAGACCCGCAGCAGGCGGCGCCTCTGCAGCTGACGAGGCAAAGAAGAGTCTCGGCGGAATCCGGAGCAGAATGCGCCCAATGTCGTCCCGGCGATACAACAAAACCACCGACCAGCAGAGCCAGAATCAGGGCCAGAGCCAGAATCAAGGCCAGCCGCGCCACTCGCCGCCGACGTCGCCAGACCTGCGCGCCTCAAAGAGCCTGACGAATCTGGTGCTTGGCTCGCCCGACTACGACGACGACGAGGAAGAGGACGATGAGAACCGGCGGAACCGGATCCAGAACCACCACGGATCGCTGATTGCGCGCCTCACAAAGCTCAAGGCAAACAGACCCAGCGCCCAGAGCCTCGTCAGCAACTGGGGCGCCCCAAAGTTCGTCAAGCGCTCGCAGTTCTCCAACACTATTCCCGTTGACGCCAGGCCTGGGCGGGCTGCTGCCGCCAGAAGGCAGCAGACTGTTGCTCCTTCGCCTGCTCCCGTGCCTGTCTCCTTCAGCTCGTACTGGGGAAGGTCCCAGAAGCGCTACAAATAACATTGAATACTTTCTCATATACTAAATACAACTCCATCCATTGCTTGCTCTGTCCTTCTTCAACACTGTCACTCTGCTCTCCATTCGTTGGGTTCTTTTGTAAGGATAATAAGAGTGAGCTAAATATACAACAGGCTAGAAGTGTCTGCCCCTCCTATCTATTTCGTTGACCTGAAAAGTCCAGCTCGCACCCAACAGAGTAGGCGACCTCCAGGATGTCGATTCTGCAAAGATCCAGGATCTCCGCATCGCCAGGCGACATTCTCCTGACAAACACATCTATCCTATACTCGTGTCCCGACGGCGGAAGCGGCATCAGAATGCATCCGTCGCTGGCAACCTTAATGTCCCATTGCAGGCCTCTGACGTTTTCTACGCAAATGCCCAGACGGCTCACCAGGAAAAGCGTAACTACCATGCATTGTCGAGGAAACTCAAACCTTCTGCCGCTGTTTGGCGGGACGGTGATCCACTCGCCACTGCTTTGCTCGGTTGTCAGTCGGCCGAGCACATCGATGCTCATGTCGTTGAAAATGTAGAACATCTCCTGTATTCAGTCTATATGTAGAGGAAGAGAAGGGGAAATGCTGATAGAATTGTACACTAGCTAAAGGAATCGCTCTGTTGTGCTTTTTCTTTCTTTCCTTCTTTTATTGCTTGGTCATTTCTATCATAAAGTAAGACAGAGGCTGTGAATTGTGTTTTGTTCATGGTGGTCCGGGAACGATGAGCCAGTTTCGTATATTTGACTCTTGCATTATATTGCGCATATATTGGATGTGGGTTTTTTATTTCTGCTGATCAAGTTATTAAAATCAACAACCAAACCCAGCTTAAATTACTCTGACTATTATATTCGCAAAAACGGTTGACTGTTGCATTCTGTAAAGGATGGTCTTTGAAAACCATTGCGTCGAAAAATAACGAAAATAATGACCAGATTTGGGATTGAAAATATTTAGATATTTTTATGGAAAAGACTAGTTTCATTTCTTTACAAATAGAAATTCACTCAAGAAAAGAAAAATTCACCCTACTACGCCAAATGCTCTTTTTAAATATATTTCCTGCAAAGCTCATTACGCGGGTAGTGTGGAAATATCAAAAATGTATTCAACCTTTTTCATATAAAGAAATGCTATTGTTGTCATTTGTTTTTCCACATTCAAACTAGTGTGCTGCTACGACGACGAGTATCTGTATAGAAAATAATATTCCGCATACTTTTTTCCTTCCAACGTTATTATTATTATTACCCGATAACATAAACCAGAGTACTTTCCAAGAGAAAAATAGAAATATATTTTTTACCTCATTTAATTTCAGCATTTTCCCTATTTTTCTCTTTTTTTTTTTCTACTCTCCATAGCAATATCAACCTCCCCTCTCTATTTTTTGGATTAATTCTTTATCTCCTCCAAAAGAAATAATGTATGGCAAATATCTCTCGTTACTATGCACGCTTGGCTTAGCACTGCCAGCCGTGTACGCACACATGGCATTGCTTTCCCCATGCCCACGCTACTCGCCCAGAGCAAAATGCCCATCGCTTCCGGGAGGCCAATCGCTCGACTACTCGATAACATCGCCGCTCGATGCCAACGCCCCGCTGTGCAAGCACACTGTTCCCTACGCATCGCCCAGCGAGACATGGACTGCCGGCCAGTCCGTCACTGTCACGTTTGAAGGGAGCGCCACCCATAACGGCGGCCACTGCCAGTGGTCTATTTCGTACGACGGCGGAAAGACATTTGTTGTGCTGTATGAGGAACTAAAGTACTGCTTCTACACTGGTAACCCGACAAGCGGAGGACAACCAACAGTGAAGGAGTACACGATTACGTTGCCTTCGGATCTGCCGTCAAGCAATTCCGCCGTATTCGCCTGGACCTGGGTCAATGCGTCGGGCAACCGCGAGTTCTACATGAACTGCGCCGATGTGGCTATCAAGGGAACCGGTGCGTCATCGTATACCGGCAAGCAGATGACGATTCTTAACCACGCTGGATACACGTTTATTCCGGAATTCCAGGGCAACTACAGCACTGGTCTGGAGTACTATACGGGTGCGTCTGAAATCACTGTTAACGTTGCTGGGGGTGGCAGCAGTGGCTCCCCCGCCAGTAGCAATGCAAGCGCCGGAGACCAGTACATCTCTACCTCTGCTGATACCAACGAGTATGACTTTACCACGCAGCCTGAAATTGACTATAACTCCGCCAAGGTTGCCGCCAATGACAATTACTACGATACAAGCAGTGCAGAGCAGCAGGTCTCATCGGCACCACAGGTGGATAGCCAGGCCACAGGATATCCTGCAGCCTATGCGCACGCCTCGCCGGAGGCAGAGCTGGACCTGACATCGACATTGGCATCGACTGCGGAAGAAAAGAACATGTACGACGTCATCAACCTGACAACTGCAAAGGGCTTGCCTTCGCAGTGGGACGATGAAGATGCAGAATACAGTACTGCCAACCCCAGCAACGACGACAACTGTGACGAGAGCGATGATGGCGATGATGACGATTGCGAAGACGAGACCAACAATAACGATGAAAACAATGGCGGTGCATACAGTACCACCAACGCAGAAAATGGCAATTCAAACGTAGCAGTTGGTGAAGATGCAACTGTGAGCATTACTGAAATAGCCAAGGACATTCCAGCGGATGTGGAAGCAAACCTCATGAATGCATTATATCAATTTGTTAGCAATGCGATAAACGGCGGTTTGGCCAGATCCAACTAACATTTCTTGCAAAAAAAATAAATGAAAATGCTTTTTTCTTATATTCGTCATATTCTAATAATCAAAATAAAGAACAGCATTTGGGCATATTGGATAACATGGCATTTCTTTTGTTTTTTTAAAACCCTCTCTTAAACTGTGTATTCAATGACTAAGATAGAAAAAACAAAAGCATGCTATTTTCCTGCTAAACCACATATTCTTCAGAAAACCTTTACAACACCTTGTTTATGTTGAAGAAGGGACTTGATACTTTCAGTGTACTCGCTAAATATTCCACACTCGATAACCTCTTTAATATCACTTTTATAGTCTTCTTCATAATCCGGTTTCGTAGAAACCAATGCAAAGTTTGGACATAACATGGCAAATGTCAATCCTGTGCGTGCTATGCTACCTTCATCCTTGCCAAGCACATCTCCATCCCAACGTCTAAAACGCAAGCTTAGTGGATAATGTTTTCTGCAATAATCATTGATAAACTCCTTAAACTGTACTGTATTTGAGCCATAGTCAAACTTTCCTGCAGGGCACTGGAGTTTCGTCAAGTTTGGCAACAGTCTTATCACGTCAAGCAACTCTACAACTTTTCCTCTGAATTCCGGTAACATTAGCACCTGAATGTTCACCATGAACGGGGCTTTGTGCATAATACTGTTGATGTAGCTTAACTTTCTTATGCTGTGCTGAGGATACCCGGTTTTTGGCCCAATAGAGTCTACAACAAAGTTTTCAATGCTCTGGTCTGGAAATACTTGGTCTTCATTAACTGGTATTTTTCTAAAAGAAGCATATTGTAGTTTTGAATATCCTCCATTAGAAAACACTTTGTGTTTCTCCAACAGTCTGGCTAATCTAACATCAACGCAGATATCCACATACTCCAAGGTGTTACTATTGCCACGGAACAGCTCATCACTCTCAAATATATAGTTTGATTGTCAGGTTAGCTGTCGTAAAACAGGGAACGGAGCAATGTATTTATTCGTTTGGATTTTTCCAATAGGATCAGAACTGTGGTTATTACCAACGTATAATTCCTGTAACCTTGGATACACAATAGGATTGTTGTCATCATCAACAAGGGACGATCTCAGGCTTAATGAGCGCACGCCTTTATCAGTAAATGACTCCAAAGTTGGAGCAGACATTTTTATAATACTGCTAAAAGACTTGTCCCTATTGAAAAAAGTACAGTCAATTTGTGTCAAACCTGTTTCCGCAGATGAGAATAGAAAATTGTTCGCAAGCTGAATATCATTGCGATCAATGTAGAATAATATCGCATTGCTATGAATACTAGACAAAACGCTGGTTAGTGTCTGTCTCCAGTCTGAATTCCCCATCCCCTGATAAAATTGTTCATACACTCTCCAAGCGTAATATCTTGTAACTTTGGCATTGTTGATTGAATCCGCCGATAAAGCAACCGAAGCTGCTTATTGTCGATGGGCTTGTATTTGGTTGTTGCCGCGAGGTATGAATTTACACAAATCAATAGTCAGAAAGCGCGCAGATGGAAATACAGCGCTAACTGGCCAAGTGGCGGTCAGTCGTTCAATGAGGTTTCGATCTTCAGATGGCGTCACGTTTTCGGCATGACCAACTGACACGCTCCTCACATAGATGTTATGCTGTGGATCTAAAGCAATGCCCTTTGGCAAGTTAGGGTAAGTTAGCTGACCAGAGGAATTTTCAGTCGATATGTCCAAAGTAGCTTCTTCAAGAAAGTATTGAAGGGCTAGTACACGCCAAGAGTAGCTAACATTGTACAGTGTAGTCCACACGTGAGAAGCTGTCTTCCAAGCCAAATAAGAATCATTTTCTTTCAAAGCACAAGCATAATAAGTAGCTATTTTCTTGGCAATATGCAATGGCAGACACTGGAAGGCAGATAGAACAGGCATAATTGTAGATAAAAGAAAGTACTGCTGTATATAGAACAAAAAGTGAAAAACAGTGGAAAAATTAAAGATGGAAAGCCATGTTCTTCACTTTTCCACTGTCTGTCCATCACAGGTGCGGCAGTCATGATAATGTTTCATTGGAATTTTCTCCTTTTTATTTTCGACTCTTTGAAATACAATGTATCGCCTTTGAAAATGAAGAAAAATGAAAAGCAATAGAATGAAAAATGCTTACTATCTACTTTACGAAGAAGCCTGAAATGAACGCATTTGCAGTTATGCAGGTCTGGCAGTCTGTCATCTGCTCTGCTGGGCTATTAATTGGTTTCAAAGGCAAAACGGTGTACGCATACGAGATGATCGTGTGCTTTTGTTTGATAAGATACGTAAATTGCAGTTGGTATGGTAGACATTTGGCGATATATAAACAACAGATAAAAAGAGTACTTACCTTGCAAACTCTAGCACGAACATGTTGATCAGGATAGCAATAACCATTCTGGAAATTTATAAAGACCTCTTTTCAAATGCTTTTGCCGCTCTTTTTGGCTGTTCTACATCGCTCGATGGGGCGCAAAGACAAAATATTTTTGCATGCATACAATTTAATTTTCGTTGTTGCAAAACCAAAAAAACCCTGTAAACCAGAGCGATATATGGAATATGTAAATGTCTTTTGACAATAAATCAATCGGAAGTAACTTTAAATAAGCCAAGGAGAAATAAAACTTAGAAGTAGGAACGAGCCTTGATAGGAGCACCCAAGCGGAAAGCGGCGGTTGGCGTGATTGCAGCGCGATGTTCAGCGGTAACCACAACAGTCTTGACATTAACCGAGGAGGCGTGTTCAGCCTTCTCTTCTTCCGGATTGACAGTCACGACAATAGTGGCAATGTTAGGAGTGGAAGCAATGGGCTCCTCCTCATTCTCTGTTGTGGAGTAGATGACGGTATCCGAAGTAGGCTCACTTGATTCCTCTGAAGACTCCTCTGAGGAGGGTTCCTCTGAGGAGGGTTCTTCTGAGGTAGGCTCCTCTGAAGTAGGCTCCTCTGAAGTAGGCTCCTCTGAGGTAGGCTCTTCTGAGGTAGGCTCTTCTGAGGTAGGCTCTTCTGAGGTAGGCTCTTCTGAGGTAGGCTCCTCGGAGGTAGGCTCCTCGGAGGTGGTACTATAGTCCTCATCTTCAGCCTGTCTCTTGGCAAGATAAGTGGATTTCTCCTCGCTGGAAGAAGAAGTTGGCTGGCTTGCAGGAGTGGTTTCTGGCTCATCCAAACTAGAAACCAGCGATGGCAGTCTTGGCTCAGCAGCAGAGCTGGCTTGGAAGGTGGGCTCAGGAACAACTTCTGAGGAAGATTCCACCGAACTTGAATAGGTGGTAGGGCTCTCCGAGCTCGATGGGACAATCGGCTCTGGCTCTTCCGAAGGGAGTCTGGGTTCTGCGGCAGTGTTTGGAATAAACGTAGGCACAGAAACAATGCTCTCTATGGTGGCCTCTCCAGGCTCTTCTGTGGTGGGTTCAGCAGCCGAAGAAGATTCTTCTTCAGAAGTAGTGGATTCTGCGGGGCTGGCATAGGACACGGAATTCACAGGCTCTTCTGGTTCGGCCAAACTCGAAATTACTGGTGGAAGTCTAGGCTCTGCAGCGGAACTAGCCTGGAAGGTAGGCTCAGGTTCCTCTTCTTCCGAAGAGGAAGACTCAACTTCTTCTTCTGAGCTTGACTCAACAACCTCTTCAGAGCTTGATTCAGCGGCTTCTTCGGAAGAGGAAGACTCAACTGCCTCCTCTGAGCTTGACTCGACGGCTTCTTCTGAGCTGGATTCAGCAGCCTCCTCTGAGCTGGACTCGGCGCTTGATTCAGAAGTGGAGTATTCGGTGCTCTCTTCAACAGTAGGATAGGAGTCGCCGTCAGTTAGTCTCCTAACAAAGCCAGCACGGTTTCTGATGGATGGAGGAACGGATTCAACGGCAGCAACAACAACAACTTCGGCAGACACTGGAGCAAATGATCCGCCCGAGTTAGCGGCGTGATTCAACGAATCTTGGCCAAGAACAGCAAGAGTGAGAAGAGCAAAGGTTCCGTATTTGGCAATCATTTTTTGCATCGTTATATCGCCGTGGATGTCTTCTTTTTATAAAAGTTTAAAAGTAGGAAAAGGCGTGATATGGTAAAAAATAAAAAAAAAGTGTTTCTAAATGGTATCAGAGAAGGTGTTAATTTCAAAGTTCTTGTTAAGGAAAAAAACAATAGCTATTAACAAGATTCCAAGTTTAGATTTAGATGGATAATAAAACAAGCCGAGGGAACTAGGGCGAGTGCATTTATACCAGCTAGAAAAAGAAGGAGAGATTGGATGACTTGTATAGTCTGGAATAATGCTGTATCCATTTCTTGCATCTTTCAACGCAATATTGGATAATATGCTAGTTTTTTCTACTACAAGTATAAAAGATGCTCTAGAATAATTAATACGAAAAATGCATAAAAAGGGGTAGTTTTATCGTTCAGCAACAATATAATACAAGTAAGCGAGGCTGGGGAAATTGTGTCTGGAATATAAAAGTTGAAGTGTTGCATAAGTAGAAACATATAACCTTTATTCCATTTTGAAATAAAGTGGGGGAGGGCGAAATGGTGATGACTGACCTGGATCCAAACACCTAGTCAATGTCCCACATTAACTATTTTGTTTTATAAGCAGACGAACAGGAGAGAGGAGAGTAGTTATGCAAAACAGAGTGTAGCCCCCTCTCCCTAGGACACTCTTTCTAGAGAGAAAGAAAGGAAAGAAATGGGTGTGTGTTGGCTTGCATATCTCCAGAGATCAGACGCAATGGCTGTAAAATAGAAAAAAAGGCGTGGATGAGTCCAGAACATGCTGAAAATATTGCAAGCATTGCACAGGCTGAAATGCAGAGAAGGGGTCACCCACCGCGCTACCCTCATTGTTTGCATAAACGGAGGAACTAGCAGCGGCGGTCTCGCCTTATTTGTCTATCTGTCTGTTAATAAATAAGCTGAGCTGATCCGTGTGGCTGATTTAGATCTAATCACCTGCTGCTGTTGTTGTTGCTCTGAATAACGCATACATTATATGCCAAGTGCGTTCTTCTCAGCAATCTACAACAAAAAGGGAGCGACAAATCTCCTAGCTACTACGCACCTCTTTCTTTCTTTTAAATTAGCTCTCGGCTTTTTTATTGGCATTTATTCACTGCCCATCGTGCGTTGTTGTCTCCTGGGAGCTACCAATTACCAAAATATCATCAAAACCATTCCGAGATGAAGCCAGTAGGCATGCATTTCCCGTGCGTGGTAGCGCTATGTCTTATGCTCTTTGTTCGCACGCTGGAGGCGTCAGGACTAGTCAACACGAATATGATCCGCACAGTACGACTGACACAGCTTCCGTTTGTGCACGAGCAAGTGGGCGTGGTCGTGCAGAATGAGCACGCAAGCAAGGCATTCAAGACATACACGGCGCTGGTGGACGATGAGAAGGCAACGCATCTGGCATCGATTAAAGTGCACGAGCGTAAGAGCGGAGCAGAGCTGGAGACAGTGCAGGTGGATGGCGGCAGATATCGGGCAACGCTTCGGCGGGCGCTGCAGCCGGGCGAGAAGATCAGTCTGAATATCGAGACAGTCTTTGTCAACACCGTGGAGGCGCGGCCGGCGCGCGTGAAGCAGACGGAGGACCAGTTCTGGGAGTGGGCAGATGCCCCGCTGGTTCCGTCGGCCTACGCTACACGCAAGCAGAAGACGGCGGTGCACGTGCCATCCAGAGAAGCGGCAACTACGTTTGGGCCGTACTTTGACTCGAACGCCAACACGACGCAGATCAGCGTAGCCTTTAAGAGCAACAATGAGCAGCTGGAGGCGCTCACGCACCGGCGCGAGTACTTTGTCAGCCATTGGGCCGACGACCTCAATGTGCTGGAGCATTACCAGCTACGCAGCCGTGCGCCGGAGAATGACGGGCCGTTTGATAAGGTAGCGCAGACGGTGTCAAAGTACATGAAGGTGCGGGACAACTTTGTCAAGACGCTGCTGGTCAAGGTGCCGGCCGATGCGCGCGAGATGTATGCGGTAGACGAGATTGGCAACGTATCAACATCGGCTGTGTCGGGACGGCGGCATCGCGCAGCCGAAGACGGCGGCTCATTCAAGATCATGCAGCTCCGGCCGCGGTACCCGCTCCTCGGCGGCTGGAACTACACGTGGTGGCACGGCTACAGCGTTCCGCTTTCATCGCATCTGCGGACTCAGGGC
Source organism: Coemansia sp. RSA 1200 (assembly GCA_027578915.1). Lineage (NCBI taxonomy): Eukaryota > Fungi > Kickxellomycota > Kickxellomycetes > Kickxellales > Kickxellaceae > Coemansia > Coemansia sp. RSA 1200. The sequence continues at coordinate 17,145 of JANBTT010000176.1, read as the reverse complement.
GCGCGGCATCGCCTCAAGGTGCCGTTTGTCGGCTCGATTGCCGGATGCGCGGCAGCCGATGATCAGCTGTCGGTGGCGATGGCCGAGCGCCAGAATGCCGCTGTTGCTGCCTACGAATTGCGTGTGGTTCTTCCCGAGGGCGCAGCCAACATCGATGTCAGAATGTCGCTGGCGGCCGACAGTGTGCGGAAGCAGCCGTTCTCCTACTACTTTGACTCCTCGGGCCGCACCGTCGTTGTCATCAAGCGCCGCAATCTGCCTCCGGATGCTGCGCACCAGAGCGTTCTGGTTATATACGACTACTCTGTGCTTTCGCTCTGGCAGAAGCCGCTGGTGATAGCTGCTGCCATCTTTGCGCTGTTTATGCTTGGATCGGCTGTCAACCGCTTGCACTTTGGGCTGGCGGACAAGAACCACAAGAAGAAGAGTAAGAAGCAGCAGCAACAGGAGAAGACATTGGAGTTTTCCAACTAGGTTAAAAGTGCCATGAGGTTCTCTAGTTTTTTTATTATGTTGGTCGCCATCATCATTACCATTTTATCTTTATTTGTACCGGACATTTTGTCCTTGCATGGATCTACATGAAGTAAAGTATTGCAAAGCAAAATCGGGGCATTCTATTCAGGGGCCAACGCCGGCACAGCCCCAGTTCCGTGGGTCGTAGGTCGGGCAGAGCGGATCGACTAATGGCAGCGGTGGTGGGATTGAGGCTGAAGCCGAAGATGACGATGACGATGAAGCTCCAGCCGGCGGCTTGCATGCGCCAAGGCCAGCGACAAGGAGGAGGAAGAGGATAAAGAGGTGCTTTTTTGCGTCCATTTGCAGCGTGAGGGATCTTTTTTTTCGGAAGAGAGAGTGAGGCGTAGGCCAGAAACAGAGCAGAATAAAATACGCGTCAAAAGAAGAATGATTGATAAAAAGGGGAAAATTGGAGAACAAAATGATTATCTTTTATTCTATTCAAACACAATATACGGCACGTGCACAGATCCTAGACCCTAGTCTGGCTTTTTTCCCAGCCTCTGTTGCTTGGCAAGAAAGCAAGCACGGTGTTGTTAGCAACTGAACGCGTCACCAATTTGTTGTTGTGTTTACCACCACATTCTTGCCTGTTTTTCATTTCCACTTTTATTTTATTATTATATTACTTTTATTGTCCACCCTGCTTTTGACTGCTATTTCTATTTCTATTTCTATTTCTGGGTCCTCTTGCAAAGCGAAAAACAAACAACAGGAATGATAAACTGTCTTTTGCGCAGCTTTCCTCTGGACGCAGCGGAGCACAACGCTGTGGGAGCGTTACTCTGGGCGACAGTGGGAGGCAGCTGGGGACTGACGCTAGTACGTATTGCAGGCAGACGCAATTACTCGATAGTCGACCGCCTGTGGCCGGTGCTTCCGTCGGCGTTTGTGCTCCTGTGGATGGCACTTTTGGCACCACAACCACCGCAGAACTCAAAGCTGCTATTCCTTGATCTAGGCAGCGCGGCAGGGCAAAAGGCGGCGGTTGCGCAGCTGCTCGTATTTGTGTGGACGCTTCGGCTGACATTCAACAGCGTAAGGCGTGGGGATTACGCGTGGGATGCCGAGGATTACAGGTGGGCGTATGTGCGCAGATGGTTTGGTCGTCGTAGTGTTGTTGCTTGGGAGGTGTTCAATTTCTTGTTTATCTCGGTGTTCCAGATATCGCTTCTGTATCTGCTGGTCAAACCTGTCCGCAACCTAACTGTCTATGCAGCAGCAACAAATTCAATTCAGACCCAGAACCCGTTGCAGTCCGACCAGTGGTCCACAGGAGAGATCGTTCTAGCCGCTTCCATGGTCCTTCTTCTGGAGCTCGAGGCAGTCGCTGACAAGCAACAATACACTTTCCAGGTTGGGAAGCGGAGCACTACTTCCCAATCACCGAAATACAAGGCGGGATTTGTGCATACCGGATTGTGGAGATTCAGCAGACATCCAAACGTCTTCTGCGAGCAAGCGTTCTGGCTCTGCATTGCTGTCTTCTGTGCGAAGGCTGCGTCGGTGTCGCTGTGTTCTTGGCACGGCGTATTCGAGTTCCTGACAGGACCAGCGGTTCTGGTTGCCCTGATGTGGGGGTCCGTCGAGCTTACCGAGTCTATATCCAGATCAAAGTACCCGCTGTACAGGGCCTACCAGATCAAAACCAGTAGACTGGTGCCATGGCTCCCGTGGTCTAACGCCAGGGTTACGGGCGAAGCTCACAAGCGTCTCGCATGCTGAAATATGACAACAATAACAACGAAATCCACACGAGTTGTAAGGATAGCTGGAGTAGATAGCATGGTTTTTATTATGAATATAAACGACTGGTAGCAAATGAAATGAGATGAGCTGAGCTGTAATTGACACCACATTGGATGGGAAACAAGATGGGTGCAAGTGTTTTTGTTTTAATGTTGCTGTTTATCATAGGGAGGGAATGATTCTATTATGCCTCGTCTAGCTCACGCAGCAGCGAGGGGTCGTTGCCAAGATGTTGCTGGCGAATAGCCATCTGCGGACCACTGGATCCAGCTCCAGTCAGTGCAGCTCCACCAGCAGACGACGACGAAGAAACGCCCGGCGCTCCTCCCGCATCTGCAGCACCGTAGAACGGTGCAGACGGCACATGTGATGACAGTCTGTTGTTGGACACAGACGGATTAAAGTCAACAAACTCCGAGTAATGGATCTTTTGTGCATACTGAGTCTTCTGCTTGTGTCGCCGCCAGAACAGAAACCCTGCCACGGCCCCGATTACAACGGCTAGCGCTGCAATAACAATTCCTGCAATGGCTCCTGACGACAGTTTCGAACCGCCATTGCTGCTGTCAGACGAGTCTTGCGTCTGCGCAGGATCTGTTGTTGGCTCTGCAGAGGCCGAGTCGTGCGAAGATGTCTCCTGGCGGCCTGGGATTGTAGGCGAAGGCGTATTGGAGTCGGCTGGCGTTGTTGGCTGCGGCGAGTCGCTGCTGGCGGATGGTGTGGAGTGCGTAGTGTGTTCGCTGGTGGGGGAGGATGAGGGCTCGCTGGGCGATGTGGGGAATGAAGTGATTGTTGTTGTCGATGTGGAGGTGACTGTTTCGTCCGAAGGAGGCGGAGTTGTAGGTGTAGGTGCTGTTGTTTCCGGTGGCGGAGGAGTTGTAGGTGTTGTTGGTTCTGCTGGCGTCGTCGGAGTTTCCGGCGGCGTTGTCGGGTTGTCCGGCGATGTTGGCGACTGCTCGGTTGGCGTGTGCTCTGGCGGCGTGTCGCTGCTTGGCGGGCTACTTGTGGCGCTGGGACTGGGGCTAGGAGTATCGCTAGGACTAGCATTTGCGTTGTCTGTCACTGCTGTCACTGCTGTTGCGTCTGGTATGTCTTGCTGTGCTCCAGCATTCTGTGCTGCCAGCGTCGCAAGAAGCGCAGTTGCCAACCACAGGCGGGTTGCCCATAGCGTTGTCTTCATATCCTTTTTACTGTGAAAATAGGAGCAGCAGGTATATAAATAGAAAGAAAAGAATATATCAATAGAAAAAGGAAATAATAGTGCAAAAGGCAAGTGTCAAGAAGAAAACGAAAATAAGAAAAGAAAGGCAAAGTAAGAAGAGCTGCTTGGCATATCACTGCGGAGAATGTAAATGTTTCTTTATTTCCTCTTTATGCCCGTAGAAACAATAGGAATAATAACAAGTGCAACAACAGAAATTACAACGAAACAAACGCACTTTTATTAAATTGTGTCTTTATACTTCTTCACATTCAATGCTATCTGTTTTTCTTCCCTTGCGTTTTTTACTTTGTCTGCAAGCCAAGAGCCAACGGGAACTAGAAAATAAAAATGGATATAAAGTCTTCCGCACAAGAACAATACAAAAAGAAAAACAAAAAAGTGGCGTACTTTTTTCTCTTTCTTTCAATTGTTCTCATCTTTTTTTCACTTAACAAACAGGGAAAAGGAAATTTTTTTTGTTCTCTAAAGTCTGCTGAGTAACATCTTATGACGATAACAGTGATAATATGGCTGGCACAGGACACAGCAGCAACAACAGCAGCGTGTACCCATCTTCATCTACCTACACACAAATGCTCTCAGCTGTTCCGTGATAAGAGCCGAGTGAAAAATAGGTATTGAATAAAAGCCTTCCATTTTCTCTTCTTTCGAAGCGGTAATTTAAAAAAGAAATGCCAGTTTATTTTTAACTCTCCCCAAAAATACTTGGATTTGCATCCTTTCATTCGAAATATCCAAGTCTATAAATAAACCCAGAGAAAACGAAAAAAAAACAACAGGTGAAAAACAGCTGATGACGACAAAGGAAAACAGCACAGATGTTAATCAAATCCACCAACCACGCGTGGAGTAATCAATAATCACTCTCGCTCTTTTTTGTTGTGAGATTCTTATTCAAAAGAAAGAACGCTTGACAACCTTTTCTTACAGGTGCACGCTCTTTATCTTTTTTTTTTTTTTTTTTCCTTTCTCCTTTCTCCTTTCCTCCTGGTCTGCACGGAATTGCTAATCATTCAAATATTAACCATCCTATTGCTTATTTTTTCTCTCGCATTGAAGCAAAAGATGAGGCTAATCCAAAAGACCATGACCCTTGGTCTGGTGCTGTACTTTGGCAACAGTGCGGCAGTCAGCGGTGCCGGCACTGAAGACAACAACAACAACGACAGCAGCCAACAGAAGCAGCTTTATCTGCGTGGAGTGGATCCAGCGCTAGCCAAGCAGTACCAGCCAAACAATGCCAACAACTTTGTCTGTCTCGACGGAAGTCTAGAAATACCATTTGCACGGGTAAACGACGACTACTGCGACTGTCCCGACGGATCTGATGAGCCTGGAACATCGGCATGCAACAACGGTTCCTTCTACTGTGTAAACAAAGGTCATGTTCCGGCCCGCCTTAGTTCTACCCGCGTAAACGACGGTGTTTGCGACTACGATGTGTGCTGCGATGGAACCGATGAGTGGGACTACGATAACGGCGCCGCTCGGTGTCCCGACAAGTGCGCAGAGATTGGTGCTGAGCGTCGCGCATTGGAGGAGACTGAACAAAGGGTCCATGCGCTGGGAAGCCAGAAGAGAGCCCAGATTGCTTATGAGGCAAAGGAGCTGCGTCGGGAAAAGGAGGTTGAGCTTGAGCACAAAGTAAGCGAACTTGATGAACTGACAGCGCGCTTGGCCAAGGCAGAAGAACTCAAGAACGAGCTAGAGGAAAAGCAGCGGCTCACACGGGAGGCGTCAGACAAGTCGCGCGACGCGCGCAAGCAGACGCTGGAGGACGATTATCTCGTTGATATTGTAACATACCGCAAGGCCCTATCACATGAACTGCACAAGAAACGTCTGCATCGCGACACACTTATCCTGATACTGCGGTCTGTGCGCGAAAAGCATAACGTAGAGTACAATGACGGAGCAGTGAAGGAGGCACTTGCAAAATATGCCGAGTTCATTGATGCCTACCCGTACATGGAGCAGGCGGCTCTCGAGTACGCTAATGAGGATGAGAAGTCGCGCACTGAGCGTCAGGCGCAAATGGACCGCGATAACGAGGCACAGGATGATATCTCTGTGGCAGCGTGCTGTGAGGCCGTTGGTATCTATGAGAATGAGCTTGAAACACTTGGCGATGACATTACGCTCCTCTACGAGTTGCTTGACAAACTGCGTGCCAACTATGACCGCAACTATCATGACTTGGCTGTCAAGGCCGCCGATGTCGGGCTTGGCGAGTTTGAGCTGACTCGCGACCGCGATCAGGCTGCAATTGACGCCCACAACAGCGCCGCCAGCATCGATACCTTACGCGAGCGCGTGGCCGAGGCAAAGCAGATTCACGAGGATTTGGCTAGTGCCACAGACGACTCGCCTGACGAGAAGAAGGATGAGAAGGAAGATGAGGAGGATAGTGCCACATTCGAGCAGAAGCTGGCCAGTGCGCGCACCGATTTCTGGGATCTACAGAGCGCAAAGAACACGCTTTCTGGCGCCGTCAGCAACATACGTGAGCTGCTGGAAAAGGATCTGGGCCCCAGCGACATTTATCTTCCTTACAGCGGCAAGTGCTTCTCGCTTGATACTGGCGAGTACACATACGAGTTGTGTCTTCTTGACAGGGCATCGCAGGTTGGAAACAAGGACAGTGCGCGTCAGGGATTAGGATCATTCAGTGGATTTGGATCAAGTGGATCTGACGGATCTACTGACTACACCGTTATGAAGTTTACTGGTGGGACAAAATGCTGGAATGGGCCTGAGCGCTCGATTACTGCTACTTTTGAGTGCGCCGAAGATATCAAGGTCATCTCTGTCAGCGAGCCTGAAAAGTGCGAGTACTTGGCAAGAATGACTGGACCATTTGCCTGCCCAGTTGACGATAAAGACAGTGCTGATGCGATTCGGTCCCAGTCGGACAATGCCAGCAACGACAATACCAGCAACAGCAACAGCAACAGCAATACCGAGGTCGTTGAACACAAGCACGATGAGCTGTAATAAAATTAAACAATCGATCAAGCTGACACAGCCGATCTAATCAGATCAGATTGAATCAAGTCAATGCTTTATTATTTTTTTCTAATTTTTTCTTTTTTAATGTATGCGTTGAGCATAAAAATTGATGTTGTGAAGATCCAACGCAGGCTTTATCGTTTCTTTTCTTCATTTTTCCTCCAACGCTTGCTGAATTTGTTTTGCTTACTTTATTTATATCGCTATTATTGCTAGTATTGTACGGTCATTATTCTCTCCTTATTCATCTTTAGTTCTTTGAAAGCAAAGTGATAGAATGGCCAAAAGCAACGCAGGCAACAAAAAGTCCGCGCTAAAGCAGCTACGATCGGCCCTGTCAAAGGCCGGGATTACAGGGCCGGCAGGTGCATCCTCATCGAAGATCCGCAAGAAGCAGAAATCCGCCAACTCAAAGAAAGTTCCAGCATCATCCGACCGGGGGAAGAAGCTGCAGGCGATCCAAGCGGCGTTCAATCCATTTGAGATGAAGATAAACAAGACAAAGTTCAATGTTCTGGGACTGAAACAAAAGACCCAAGTGAACGTGGCGGTAGCACGGCAGCGGGCTTTAGAGAAGCGGAAGAATACGCTGGGAAAAGAACTTGCTGCCCAGAACCGTGTTGGTGGTATAAGCGACCGTCGTATTGGTGAGAATGATCCTACGATGAATCCCGAGGAAAAGATGGTTCGTCGGTTTGCGCTGGAGAGACAGAAGCGGGCCAGACGGACTGGCGGTGGAGGCGATTCTATCTACAATCTGGAGGATGGGAGCGATGTGGAGGGCGAGATCACCATGCTGACGCATTTTGGTCAGTCGATAGACGAGATTGACGAGTTTGGAGGCGACAACGACAATGACGGCGATGCGGCAGCAGCAGCAGGGGTAGGATCAGATTACGACGAACAAGATATTACAGCCGAACACTTTGGCAGACTTGGAATGGCAGCTGGCGCTGACGAGTCGGAGGGTCCGGAGCGCAAGAAGACAAAGGCCGAGGTGATGATGGAGGTAATTGCAAAGAGCAAGCAGCACAAGTACGAGCGCCAGATGGCCAAAGAGGAAGACGACGGTATTCGTCGGGAGCTGGACGATGATTTTGAAAGTGTGCGCGCTTTGCTTTTTGCATCGCCAGACGCCGCCTACGACGATAGCATCAATAGCAAGCCTATGATGAAGGCGGCAGCTGGCGAGGATGGCAAGGCTGGTGCTGACGAATATGCGTATGATGCGCATGTGCGTGAAATGGCGTTTGAACGGCGTGCTCGGCCGCAGAACCGACTCAAGACCGAAGAGGAGCTGGCGCGCGAGGAGAGAGAGCGGCTTGAGCGTGCCGAGCGTCACCGTTTGCGCCGTATGGAGGGGATTCCATCGGACTCTGAGAACGATTCGGATTCAGACGATGGTGATGGGCTGGCTGCATACAAGTCCAAGCAGCGCCGTGCGCCAGTTGCCGATGATCTTGGCGACAATTTTGCCAAAGCAGAAGATGACAATGGGGACGAGGATGAAGATGATAACGTTGATCTTGGTGATGGGCTTCGGGGTGCGCAGAGCCAGGGCGACGATGAAGATGATGAAGAAGAGGATGATGAAGATGAGAGCGAGAGTGATCTCGACAGCGACTCGGAGGACGGATCTGAATCTTCTGGACAAGAAGCAAAGCGGTCTGCTGCACCAGCAGAGAAGAAAGCACAGGGTGTTGCTTCAAACATCAGCAATGGCAGCAGCAGCAAGATCGACGCGGAGGTTCCCTTCACATTTGATGCACCGGCAGACTATGACGCATGGGTTGCGCTGGCTGGAGAATACTCGCTGGAGCAACAGCTAGTGGTTATCCGGCGACTTCGCGCACTATATCACATTAAGCTGGCGCCGCAGAACAAGCAGAAGCTGGGTGATTTGGCACTGATTCTTGTGGAGTACTTGGCAGTGCTAGCCGAGCAGGATCCGCCAGTTCCAGCGACTGTAGTTGACGAAGTGGTAAAGCACATTGGCGAATTGGCAACGATTGACGCCGAGCGCTTTGGAGAGCATTGTCGTCAACGGGTGATCGAGATGCACCAGCGGATCAGCGAGATCATCAGAGCAGATGACGCTATTGACAGCGCGATCCCAGCATCAGATATTGCGCTGATGCGTGTGTTTGTGGCGGTATTTTCAGCCTCGGATCGTTTCCATCCAGTTGTGACGCCAATGCTTGTAGCTATTGGCCAGTACCTCAGTCACTTTACGTTTGCGACACGCAGAAGCGTGGCGGGAGCGCTTGTTCTTGTTGGTATCGTGCACGAAGCGCAACGACTGTCACGGCGTCTTGTGCCCGAGGCGCTGAACTTTGTTTTTGCAACACTTGCGGCGTCTGTATGCGAGCGTCACAGCGAAGACGATAAAACCAACGGCAATAGCTGGGTTGGCCAATATCCAATATCGCGACGCCAGAGCCTGGCATACGGTACGCTGCTGTCTGTCGGCTTCTCGGAAGCATGCAAGCGGAAGGTGGAACCCGTGCGCTGGTCATGGCTCCTTGCTTCCAGCGATAGCAGCAGCAGCGACGTAAAGAGGGCTGCTGCGTTGTCAACGGAGGAAAAGTACGCCGTTATGCATGCCAGTCTGCATCTGTGTCGGCGCTTTGTTGACACGTACTTTTCGCAGACGGCGTTTGTGGAGCTGTTTGAGCCGCTCAAGGATCTGCTGGCAACAGTATCCGAGCGACTGTCGCGTGGATTCAAGCAGCAGCAGGCGCCTGAATCTGTTTTGAAGACACTGCGTGAGCTGCAGACGGATCTGGACGAGCAACTGGAACAGGCCAAGTCTGTGCGGCAGCCATTAACGCTGCAGAACCACCGACCTCTGGCAATTGCGTCGGTGGCACCAAAGTTCGAGACATCGTACAGTCTGGATGTGCACTATGATCCGGATCGCGACCGCAACGAGTCGATCAAGCTGCGGCGCCAGGTCAACCGCGAAAGGCGCGGTGTTATCCGCGAGCTCCGTCGCGATGCGCAGTTCATTGCTGGCCAGCGACTGGCAGAGCAGCGCGAGAAGGACAAGATCTACAGCGAGAAGATGAAGCGTGCGTGGGGAGTGCTGGAGGACGACCAGAGCCAGATGAAGAAGATGGATAAGCAGCGGATACGGGAGCGCAAGGGAAAGCTCTGAGAAGGGAGAAGATCGGAGGCTTTTATTTTTTATTTTCGTTGCAATACAAATTTATCATCACTGTTGATATCTGCGTAGCAGCGTCATTGTTGGTCACGAGAAAGTTGTTGGATTCTGTTTCAGCATTCTAATATTAGAATTGTTGTGTTCAGTGATGCTTCCAGTTAATCTCGTTTGAAACGACCAATAGACTACGGATGGTTGCTAATTTGGCGTTATTGTTATTGAAATTTCTTGCACTGGATCACGCCCCATAAATCTGTCCAGAGCCCGATTGCTTGTTTCAGAACTCAAAAGACGGAACCTGGAAATCCCCTGCTTATTCCCCCCCACAAGCGTTTTCTGCTTTCCTACACCCCCAACCGATATCTGGGATCAGTACAACAACAGCAGCAACAGCAGCACATTTTGCTATCCAGATTGTTCAGGAGAGGAGTTGAAATAATAATAAAAAACACGCTTGTGGATGTAGTAGTCGTAGTAGCATTGGCAGCAGTAGTAGTTGTATAGGAAGCTTCTGAGTTTGCAATCCACAATATTCCTTCCCCGTCTCCTGTGTGTACTGCAGCCCGCATCATCTCATTCATCGTATTATACATATTCCTTTTATTCTCTATTCTTTCGCTCTCTTTTCTTTTATGGAGCCATGGCGGACACCAACAACATTGCCGCCGCTGCAGCGGGTCTGGCGGCCTCAGGCACGCCGTTGGCGCTGGCATCGCATTCGCCTTTGCCTCAACAACCGCAGCTCTTCTACACCGAACCAATCGACGTTGCCGAGGCATGGCAGCAGGAGCTGGTTGACTGCCACGCACGGCTGAAGGCCACAGTATCCGGTAAACCACAGCAGCAAGCACACGATTTGCTGCAGCAGAGAGCGTCGGAGAGCATGCAGCACCACAGCGAGTTGGTTAACGGACTGGTGTATGGGATACTGACTGAACCCGATTCGGGCGCAATGTACTTTCAGTACCTGAATATCGTATCGCGCGACCGGTTTTTACACGCATTGTCGCGATTACAGCTGCTGGCAATGGCACCCAAGTTTGCGCGGATTCGCGCGGAGGTTCGTGCGCAGCTGCTGTGGATCATGGAGGAGATGGTCAGAATGGACATCCCGGGTATCGAGCAGATCGCCATGACGCTGACGCGACAGATGCGCGGCGGAGACATATCGAGCGGCAACGTACAGCTGTGTAGACAGGTGCTTGGGTTTCTGCAGACTAACCACGACTGGCTGGTGCGGCATCCGATGCTTGTTGCGCTGGCGGCGTATGCGTTCGGACGACTAGTGCTCGACCACAGCAGTCCGCGGCTGGCTGAGCTGCAGCAGCGCGAGAGCGACTTTGTGGTGCGGCTGGTGCGCACCCGCTTTGTCGAGTGCGCAGCTGTTGGACGCGACCTGGTGCGCATGCTGCAGGATGTTGCAAAGATTCCGGCGTTTCGCGATCTTTGGCACGATATGCTCCACAGACCTCGCGCAGTCAGCGCGCACTTTGGCGGCATTGAGCAGCTTTTGCGCACACCAACGCCGCGCGTGTTTCTGGCAAACAGGCTGACGTTTGAGATGGAGACTAGACTGCTGTTCATTCTGGAGCGCCTGCCTGGAAACGCCTACTCCCGCAATCTCACCTGGTTTGTCCACCGGTATCTGAGCACGCCGGAGTCGGAAACGCTGTATAGCGATCTAATCCGCTACATTGTTGGCGTGTTCCATCCGCCCAACGCAGTGCTTGCGTCAAACATTGTGCCGCGCTACGTGTTTCTGGGCATCTTGCTGCGGTATGTGCGCTCGCAGGTCGTGGCTGCCAACGCCAAGCTTGCGCTGTTCTTTGACTGGCTGTTCTACGACCCAGCCACCGACAACATTATGAATATCGAGCCGGGCGTGCTGATTATTGCGCGCTCAACCGACAAGTACGCGTACCTGACTGCATCGTTTCTCGAGTTCCTCAACTACTTGGCCGATGCGTACCTGCCGCCGATGGCTGCCGAAATCCGTGCCTCGATTGCCAGCGCAATGAATGACGCTGTTGAAAAGGGCGTGGTTCCTTCGCTCCTCCCGGTGTTTGAGCATCCGCGCATCGATATGGCGGCTAGGCGCCATATGTACCAGCTATTTCCGCGGTTAGTCCCCCCAGTGCCAGCAGCAGCAGCTATCAGCAGCATTTCCAGGCAGCAGGATGCGGAGCCATCCGATTCTCTTGACAACGCTGGCGACAGCGATCCAGTGTCGAGGATGTTTGATGATGGCGACGATGCTAGCGGGCCGCAATTGCCCGAAGCAGTCGCGGTTACAGTAGCAGCAGCACCAACACCAAAAGCTCCTCCTATTAGCGATGAGAAGAATCAGCAGGAACGCGCCAACGTTGCCAGCAGTTCAAAGGCAGAAGAAGAATCGCTAGCAACGGGTGCGGTCGGCGTGGATGACTTGCCGTTGCTTGTGGACAACGGCGGCGATAATGATGCAGACAGCCATCCAATAACGAGCATGCAAGAGGCTCTGGATGATCCGTCCCTGTGGATATTTGGATCAACACTGCGCGACTTTGCGGCGGGGATCTTGGATGAGGTCCCTGCATCTGCGTCAAAAGACCAGATCAAGGAGATAATCAACATGTATGCGCAGTCGGAAGCCTCATCGCGTGCGGTTGCGTATATTCTGTCGTTGGCCATTGTGGATGCAGAGCTCGAAGACATTGAGACCGAGGCGACGGACGACTCTGAGGCGTCAGAGGACCACGATATCCTGTACTATATTTTCGAGACTGCGCGTCCATTATTTGTTGCTAATGGCAGTCCGGCATTGTTGTCCTCGATGCCAGCAACGGCAGCAGTGGCAACGGAGTCATCTCCGCCACGCCGCCGTATTGCTGAGCTTCTGGTGCGATTGACGGAGACGCGTGTGGATGTTGGGTTCCGCTGGCTGCTGTTCAGTTTGGCTGAACTTTCCAGCAGCAACAGCCAGTCGCAGGCGTACCGACAGTACGTTGGAGCGTATTCCCAGGGCGGCAGCATTCGCTCGGCACTTGCGCGCGACATGGGGATTCTGCAGGAACGGTTTCCGGAGCACTTTTACACGGTACTTCCCACGGTGTACTCTGCGTTTCCAAACGAATTCGTGGGCTCGTGCGCTATAATCAAAAGCGTGGTTGCGTTGATTGATCAGCCGCAGGTCTACCGTCTGTGCGTGCTGATAGCGCGTGGGCAGCTGCGGCTCTTCTGCAGCGGCAGCGAAAGCAGCAGCGGAGTTGGTGGCGGCAGCCTTGGAGCGCTAACCATGGCGGTTGGAAGAGCGATGGATGGCGACGATGCATTTGAGCAAGTGTGCTTGTGGCAGCTCCTGGAGGCCGAGATTGCCGGAAACGCTGCTGCGAGCAGTCGGCTTGCCGCCTACATATTGCTGGAGCGCAACCTGGAGCCTGCCGGCTGCAGCGAGGCTGCCAATGGGCTGCTGTCGTTTCTGCGAAGCACTCCACCAACGACGGAGCTGCTCATCACACTGGTAAAGTACTCTGCCGGCAACAATACTATTAGCAATAATAGCACTTTCCTCGACGAGCGTGTTGACTTTTGCGGCAGCGTTCTTGTTGCGTGGGGCACCGTGTTTAGGCAGCAGCTTTTGGATTGCGCAGGTAATGCTCGGTTTGGGACTGAAGAGGAAAGGGCGTTTGGATTGCTGGCTGACAGACTCGAGTTGCGGTTTGGGGGCAATAGAAGAGACACCCACGCTGTTGTGCGCGAGATGAGGAGCCAGCGTCAGAGCAACAATCGTCGCAAGCAGTCTGGCGCCAACGATAATAGCAGCACTGCAACAGTCGTTGCCACTCCATCCACCACCAACACAGCTGGCAACGGCGTCGGACGAAGCCTGCGAAAGAACAGTGTGAGCAACGCTACAAGGAACGGCAGGGACAGCGAAAGCGAAGACAGCAAGAGCAGCGATAACGAAATTGCCAGCGACAGCGAGAGCAGTCTGGAAAGCAGCAGGAAGCGGCCCAGACGGAGTAAGCGCACGCAGAAGCAGAAGCACCAGCAGAAGCAGAAGCAGCCAAGCACTCGGCAGCGGCGGCGGCAGCCGCAGCGGAAGAGACGAATTGCAGTCATTGCATCCGACGACGAAGAGTCCTCTGCCAGCGATTCGGCAGAGTCGGCGGCGGCTGCCGAGCACTCATCGTCGTCGGACGGAAACGACTAGCACGTGCTGGGAAGATCAGCGATATCGCCTAGCTGGGATTAGATTTAGAAATGCGGTTGTAATTATTAAAAACTGGCGGAGAGGCACACCAGACTACAGAAGGAAAGGAAAGAAAGATCAACATACAGCTTGCTCGGCCTCCAGCTCAACCAGCACATCGTCGCCGCTGACGGTTGCGCCGGGAGTCACGTGCACCGCGCGCACGGTTCCGGCTCTGGGCGCACGAAGCACGTTCTGCATCTTCATCGCCTCGACGACAGCGACCTCGGCGCCCTCGGCAACGATGTCGCCGGGCGCAACAGCAACAGACACGATGGAGCCGGGCATCGGAGCCAGAACCAGGCGCGATGTATCGGCAGCCTCCTTCTCCTTCATGAAGCGCATCAGGTCGCGCTGGCGAGGCGCCAGTACGTCGATGTCGAACTTTGTGCCCATGAACTGCAGCCGGAACCCGAGCGGCAGCGGATCCAGGAACTGCACGACGGAGCCGGAGCCGGATTCAGCAGCGGCACCAACATCCTCGATCTCGACGAACGGCTGGTCAACGGCCCAGCGGATGCGCAGCGTCTGGATGGCCGGATCTGCCGCGCCATCCAGCGCAGTTGCCACGCGGAACTCGTTGGCGCCGTCAAGAGAGATGCCTTGCGCACCAGGTGCCAGCGACACCGACACGGCAGCTTCGCGCTTGGCTACAGATCCATCATCGAGCAGTTGCGGCAGCAGCACAACAAAGTCGGCGGAAGCTGCGTCTGAGCGCTTTGCGTCGCGCGCCTGGCGGATCAGCGCCAGCGCACCAGACACGGCAGCCAGACGCGCGGCAGACTGGTCGGTCAGGCGGTGGCCCTTGAAGCCGTGCGGGTAGTGCTCGGCCAGGAAACTCGTTGAGGTGCGGCCGGCAGCAAAGTCGGCGCTGGCAACCACGTCGCGCAGCAGCGGAATGTTGTGCGTGACGCCCTTGATCAGATACTGATCCAGCGCATGGCACATCGCGGCGATTGCGTCGGAGCGCGTGGCGCCGTGCGTCGAGAGCTTGCAGATCATCGGATCATAGTGGATCGAGATCGCGGATCCCTCGGCAACTCCGCTGTCGCAGCGCACATCGCCGGCTTTGCGCCAGCCGACGGGCTCCTGGTACCGCGCCAGCGCGCCGATGCTGGGCAGATAGCGCTCGGGATCCTCCGCGTAGACACGCGCCTCGATGGCCCAGCCGCGCACGGCTACGTCTGCCTGCTGCAGCGCCAGCGCGCGGCCCGCCGCCGACCGGATCATCAGCTCAACCAGATCAAGCCCTGTGATCAGCTCCGTGATCGGGTGTTCGACCTGCAGTCGCGTGTTCATTTCCAGGAAGTAGAACTGGCGGTGCTTGTCGACCAGGAACTCGACGGTTCCGGCGCTGTTGTAGCCAACGCTGCGCGCCAGCGCTGCCGCCTGCTCGCCCATGCGCCGCCGCGTATCGGCGTCGAGATGCGTTGACGGCGCCTCCTCGATGACCTTCTGGTTGCGCCGCTGGATCGAGCACTCGCGCTCCGGCAGCCAAACTACGTTGCCGTGGCCGTCCGCAATGATCTGGATCTCGATGTGTCGCGGCTCCTCGATGAACCGCTCAACCAGGAGCCGTCCGTCGCCAAAGCTGCTCTGCGCCTCGTCGCGCGCCAGCTTGAAGCCCTCGCGCACCTCCTGCGCCGTATGCGCCACGCGCATCCCTTTGCCGCCGCCGCCCGCCGACGCCTTGAGCATCACCGGATATCCGATGCTTTCGGCTATCTCCACCGCATGCTCTGCATCGCGCACCACGCCGTCGAATCCGGGAATTGTGCTGACGCCGGCCTCCTTGGCAATGATCTTGCTCTGGATCTTGTCGCCCATCGCTGCCATTGCGCGCTCCCGCGGCCCTATGAATGCCACGCCTGCCGCATCCAGCCGCCTGACAAACGCTGCGTTCTCCGACAGAAATCCGTATCCCGGATGCACCGCCTGTGCGCCGCTCTCGCCAATCGCCTTCATTATTGCATCGATGTTGAGATACGACTGCGCTGACGGCGCCGGCCCCACATTGTACGCCTCGTCCGCCTGCTTCACAAACTGCGCGTCTGCGTCTGCGTCGGAGTATACCGCAACTGTGCGTATCCCGAGCCGTCGCGCCGTGCGCATGATGCGGCATGCTATCTCGCCGCGATTGGCAACAAGAATCTTGCTGAATAGCTGCTGTTGCTTCTGCCTCATCATCACTATCTGTACCGTCGTGGTGTGGGTCTGGCTGGAGGACTAAAAGAGAATAAAAGCAAACCAATTTGTCAGAGAATAACCGTCGAGAGATTTTATTAAAGTATATAGATAATAATAAGAGAAGTAAAAAGGACAACGACAGAAAGAATATTAAAAACGATGCCGTGATGAGGAAAGACCACATCAACAGCTATCTTCTCACTTTTTTTTTTTTGGTTCCCACGCTCTACAGATTTCGGAAAATTGGATAAGAAGGGGCAATATCAGTTGAGAAAATAATCCAGCCTATCACGTGCTAATCGTTATTTGCATGATTTTCTAATTTTCATTTCCTTAAACTATCTGTTATGTCAATCCCCTTTACTCAAGATAATCGATTCTGAAAAAAAAAAAAGATAAACAAGGACTTGCTGCTTGAAATATTATTATGATATATTATATGCGTTTAGACGTCGTCCTTCATTTATGCCACTTGTAGCACAACTATGGCTACTAACAATAAAAAGGGAAGAAAACCTGAGAGAACTAAAAGGGAGGGGATAATAGCATTACCATGCTTTTGTAGTTTTGTAAATTTTTATGTTTTTGTAAGAGGAAAATGGTTCAGTGGTTTGGGCGGGTAGGTTAAAAAGAGAGAAGAAATGTGAATCCACGTTGGATTACTCAAGCCCCTTGCTATATTACCAGCTCAATGGACAGGCAATATGCTCGAGATATACAGCAACTCAAAAACTACTGCAATGTTTTTGAAGTGAATGGATATTTTCAAAAATTGATATTGCCATAGTAATTGCATTAAGCTATAGATATACAGGTAGGTAGTATTTATTATGCTCTACCAGAAAATATATATTAAACGTTTGTTGCATAGGTGTATACAAAGTTATTAATTATTAAAGACATACATGCCATTGCAATATTTTCTTGGCTGACAGTTAAAAAATAGATAACATATAATAACTAATATTATCTGCAACTGCTTTTTTGTTATGATGACGTACGACAATGTTAATGTTTGAGCGGAATGTTAACATTTGATCGTACTCATATAATTCCGTATTA